>MJUU01009164.1:34637-52839 GCA_002080025.1 Modiolus philippinarum
TGTAAGCTTACCAGTAACACTCACCTTGACAGCCTATATCAGCTATGACAACTGTAAGCTTGCCAGTAACACTCACCTTGAAGTGTCCAACATACACCATATCGAATCTGATTAATGTTGTAAACAGACGTATATCTGCTTCAGTAAGACGATTTCCTGTTAAGTATCTGTTCTTAGACAATATTTCTTCAACCTGATAAATTGATTAAAGACTTATAAGGTATGAGCTATGCTCACTGATGAGGGCCTCATCAGTAAAATCTTTGTTACATTGCTTGGTTCTACCATGTATTTGTAGAGACTGAATCCTGTGCATTTACTCGATATCCTTTCATATAGAGGGTGCAACACTTTCATAATATTTATGTTTGTAGCCACAGACCGCCATGTTCGAAAGAGGGATTATGCCTCACGTGTAATTGCTAGGTCCAATCAAAGACTATATTTTGTAATATAAAGTCACTTGTCCAATATGTATCTACCGAAATACCCTCAATGATTACTCATCTGCCTAATTGACATTACTTAGTTAACACTTATTTCATATATATATATCTCGAGCAAAGCTCTGTCCTTAGCTAATTTTGGTGTTATTTTGGTGCTTTAAGGGTTAATTAGTATCCACTGAGACTTCTTCATAGCTAAATCATCTGCTTAAGGTTGTTAACTCATCACATTTTTGAATTTGTGTCAGATTCGGAACTGCTCTGGTTTTCTCTAGTTCAATGGCTTAATGAATTTTGCGCACTAACCCCTACTATTTATTTCATAAATGTGTTTTATAGGCCAGGTTAGAACACTCGATAAGTTTTTATAAAATTATTGATATAACTTCCTAGGTTTTAGACAAACAACAGTCCTGATGTTGAATTAAGTGAAAATCCAAAGAAATTTATTTCCCAACAAATGTTTGAATGTCTTGTATCTCCGTTTAAAACAGATGTACCTATAAATTTATTTTTATCATATCATCAAGTCTACAATTGCTAATCAACTAAACTAGGTTTCCAGAAATCCTTGATATGAACAACATCAGGGGTGATCCTCTTCAATATGTATTTAATTTGCACGACAAATAAGGTGGAAACCACCGGAAAAATTGTCCACCGAAATGATCCTGACTTGGTTCAGGCATTTCAAAAGAAATGGCAGGTTAAACCGATTTTATGGCGCGCCAAACCTCCCCTTCCATTGCAGTAAAGCCCGGTAGCAACTCGACACCAATTGGTATTGAAAGGTTGTAGACAATTAAAAGAAATGATCATCCCAGTATATCTTGAAGAGTTCGGACCGAAACTTCAGATTTTTCCACAAGAGATTGATATCTATCAAAGAACTATTTTAATGATCGTATGAGGCGGAAATCTTTAAAGCCTTGATTAATAAGGCAGTCGCGGTGATAACTATGTCCAATGAGAGTCTGTATAATTTGTGCTAGCTCTCGCGTAACAAATCAACTGTGAAACATAAACTCCGTCAGTAAGAGAAGCTGGAATATTACTGTCCATGTTAGGAACTATTCACTCGTGCTAAGCTATTTCTTAAGCTTATTTTGACGTTACCGGTTCAATTTTATCCATTTATTTTCTTCTAAATGATCTATCAAATGCATATTTATTAACCTATACCAATAATGCTCTTTCCTAGGGATTTTTTTCTTTTGGTTATATTTAGGCCTTTCAAATATTTATTTACTGTTAGTCCCCGAGGGTATTCACCAATCCAGTAATCAGTACTTCGGTGCTGACCCCAAAACCGATTTTATTGGATTTGCAATATTTAAATATTAAGAAATTTTGTTTAAAACTCAGGAGTATCTTCCTCGTACATGGCTCTGTCCTCAGCTCAATTTATATCCTTTTGGTTATTTGTTCTCTATCAGCTTTTAAGCGCTTTTCGTTTGATGGACTTCCAAATGTTTTGGTTTGATCTGCAAATTGTGGATTGCTATGGGATATCTGTTTCCCAGATGACAACATATCTTTCCCTCTACAACTAAAGTTTGTGTTTCCTCTATCAGATTTGACTTACTACCGGAGATGACATGTTCAACACGGCGGGTGTCTTATAAGAAGCAGGAGATGCTTACTCTGCCGGTACACCTGATCTCACCCACGACTTTTATTGGGTCCGTTTTGTTCATCTGTATGCGTGTTTTAATTTTTCTTTTTTGTCCCGTACTCAAGTGGTGTCCTTGTTTCTAAGTGTTTCCGATGTTGCCATTGTCTATGGATTGTTCATTCTTTCGACTGACGGTTCGGTTTTCACTAACTGCATTGATGAGATATAAGTTGTCGAAATGCGCATATGCAGAAAGTAAATTAACAGTCCCTTTGGTATTTTGTAATTTACTACCAGCTGTTTGATAATTTGAAATAAATCTTCCCGATGTTAGATTTCGTCGGCACTGATGACAAAGAAGTTATCAAGTACTAAAATTAACTACAACTTCGGTATTCAGTGGTTTTATTGCTTTCCAAATAGTCTTTGTACTATATTGTTAATTTTAATCACTATGTACTATGTCTCATTCATTTCTGAAAAAAGATTGTACATACCCGGTCAAGTGCTTTGAATAAAGATGTCACTGCACCATCGTAAGCCGTCTGTGATGTTGCAAATCCAGATCTATACACCCCATTATTTATATCCCTGAATCAAACGATAGAAAGTGATGAAACATATATATTCCGTTGACAATAGCAAAGAACGGTTGCGGAAAAAACACTTAATCACTGTCCATTATTGGTTTATTTTATTTCTTTTTTTCTGCTCAGGCTTCAGGTGATTAACCATTCAGAGTCAGATTAGTGTTAAATTTTATTATTTAAAAAGCCGATGATAATTTTTAAAAATAATCGATTTTAAAAATTAATCGAAATTTGCAAACACGTAAATGTTCCATTGCCACTGGAATTTCAACTCAAAATACTTACTCAATCATAACATAACATCATTAAACGTCCTTCATGAAAGCGGACATTTTCAGCTAGATTCACGTCTCCCCGAGTTTGACTATACCGATTTTGACTTTTTCCTAGATTGACTCACCGTGTGACGGGTTCTGTTAACAGAGCAGGACAGGGGCACCTGATGTCACTCTCAGTCTCACAAGGTGCATTGGTTTTGTATGTTGTGTTTTTTTTTTATTTCTGTGCTTTGTAGATGTCTAACGTCATTGTTTTCTGTGTTCTCGTTTTGGCCATGTCTTTGGATTTGACTTTTTGCAAATACCACTCCCGACTCCTTTGTTCCTTCGGTATTCTACTGCCGTTGTTTCAGTACCTTCGTTAATTACTCAATACTGCGTTACTTTTGCTATCGTTCACATTTATAAGACCATGTTTTCGTAATAACTGTGATGTTCAATACAACGATTCTTGTAGCATGCGATACTTTATAAATGAAATTTTGAAGAACATCCCAAACGTAACAACTTTTTTTTTCATTTCCGTTGCTATCATCGCAATCTGTTCTACAATGGAGACAATTTATCGGTCTGCATTTACATAAAATATGTACGGATTACTAGTATTAAGCAGTGGCATTTTTGTGCATACGTCAGATATAAGAAACAGCAAAAATGTTTTGATAATTCGTTTACTAAATATGTATATTATTTAATATTAAACTTACGGATAAACCCAAGAGTTGATTTTATCAATTTCTTCACGTAAGTCCACCGGGTACAAATCCAAAGCTTTCTGTTCGTCGGTTGTACAAAGTTCATTGAATTCTGTATTCAGCATTCTGATTATTTCACTTGATTCATTATTGACAATAGTCTGTTTTGTTTTATCCCAAAGTAATGGCACAGTAACTGGTGAATTGTAACCTATCAATATAAACAAACATTACCATATTTTTTTTACTTTCAGAATTCTTAACGCAATGAGGTCGAAAATAACATCCCATCCAAAAAAATTCGAATATAAAATGATTTCCTGAAAACTATTTTTGAAATATTCACAGAAAAAAGATTTTACTATTTAGTTTCATCAAAGAGTAAAAATGGTTTCTGAAACTGTTATATCAACCATGAAAGCAATGTTTATCCACCAACCTTTTGTGTTTCCATTATCATTGAAGAAAAATTTTATATATTTTATCTTATATGGCCACAGCCAGGGCGAGCTTCTGCTATCACTTAGCATCCGTCGTCCGTCTTTCATCGTCCATCGAAAACTTCCTTAAACATATCTTAGCAACATCTGGACCAGTTGTACCCAAACTTGGTCAAAATAGTTTTAGGCGGTCCCATTTTAAATGTCTCCGGGAAGTTCACATCCATAATAAGATAACAACCAGAATTGGACCCTACAGGATAAACCATTAAAATATCTCTCTCATCCGCTGAAACTACAGGGAGTTTAAAAAATCTTAGGGGTAATAAATCTTAGATTTTCCTACCAAAAATGTCTGGCAGGTTCGCATCTCATCAAAGATGGCCTTCAGCAGAGTCCAAAGTTTAATATTAGACCATATGGAAAATGCTTTTAAAGATCTCCTCTAAACCTACAGGGCCAATAGGAGCCAAATCTTTTCATCAATAGTCCTTAGGTGTTCCCCTTAAAATTCTATGTCCGTAAACCACGCTAGATGGTGGTCAGCGGATAACATAGTTAAATATTAAATTAGACCCTATGGAAAAACAATTTCTGAAACTAATGGGCCATTAAAAACAAATATCAAGCAAAACGGTCCTGAAATGGTCCCTTTTAATAGATGCATCTGGTAGGTTCGCACCCTATCCAAGATGAACACCAGCAGAGTTCGTGGTTTCAAATTGGGACTTTGGAAACACATTCAAAGACCTTCTAATACCAAACTACAGGGCCAAATAAAACAATAACCTGTAGATGATCTTTTTTTTTCAAAAATATATCACACAATCCGAGATGGTCGCCAGCAGAGAACAAATTTTAAAATTCAACGTGTACTATGTTACAACTATAGACTACCTACGAGGAGGAATGACCCAGATACCGAAAGCTATATTCTAATGTAGCTTAGGTGGTCGAGTGGTATAGAGCGCTGGACATTATATACAGTGCAGGTGGTGTTGCCATAGCCGACAACAAAGCAGGGGTTCAAATCCAGTCGTAGACCTTGCTGGATTTTCCGATCTTTACAGGTTTAAAAAGATGATTTTCATCACTGTTGGTATTCGGAATCATATATTCTACCTGCCAACACAATATCATTCATATCATATAGAGCTGTGTGCAACACTATTATCTACATATCTTATGTATCTTATCTGTTGCAGCCTTATCCTTCTTCTATCTATTTCCTACCAACCTAATGTTCATCGAGTACTATGTTAAAACTCTAGATTTGCTACGAGGAGGAATGACCCGGTTACCGAAAGCTATATTTTATTCACATAGCCTAGGTAGCCGAATGGTCTGGGGTACGGGACATAGTGCAGGTGGTGTTGCCATAGATGACAACAAAGCAGGGGTTTAAATCCAGCCGTAGATCTCATTGGATTTTCCGATGCTAACATGTTTGAAAAGATGATTTTAATCACTGTTGGCATTCGGAATCATATATTCTACCTGTGCAGCTCACCTTACCAACACATTATCATTCATATCATATAGAGCTGTGTTCAACACTTTTTTCTATAATTTCAAATTGGACCCTTTGGGGGAAAATATTTAAAGATCTTCTCCTACTACTTTGCCATTTTGCATGTTTCGTCAAAATGGTCATAGATGGTCCCTCTCTTAAGGTCTTCATTTCATCCAAGATAGCCGAATTAAACAAACAATTAACCTTACAATATACAGGTTTCGTTTAGTTTTAAGCGTTTTAAACATTTTTTTGAAATTATGGATTTCCTATGTTTGGATATTAGTGCTGCTGATGAGGAATTAATTTCCGAAATGGCCATACAGCTCATTAAAATTATTGCAGTTGGGGTTAACATATGTGTTATGGTCTCATGTTCATTTACGCCATATCCTTTCGTAAAATGTTTATAAACGTAGTTAAAATTGAGACCCTTCAAATGTCACCCATTGTACAGGTGAGCGATACTATACAATAATTCAATTTGTTTATATAGGTTGCTGCTGGGATTTATGAACCAAAATTCGGGCTGAAAGCTTTTTGAGCAACTTATTTCAAAGTCAGTAATCGGTTTATTTTATAATTATGTATATATTTGGGATTGTTATATGAACCTGTGGTACAGAATTATTATCACTTTTTGTAATTTATCCTGTTGATAATAATGCATTAAATTAACAAGTATCAAAGTTTTAAATTATAAATTTCATCTGTCTGAAATGTTATTGACAAAAGGAGCTTGGAATTTTTATTTCTATTTAGGTTGACATTACAGTCTACATAACCTGTGGCTACTAGTCCATTTGAGGATAACATGGTACATACTCATTACCTTTCAAGGGGTTTTCACTCAATTAGTAAATAGAAATAAAGAAAATGTGTCCATGGGACATGGATGCCGCCGCCATACAGATATATTGGCAAACAGTAAGTAGATGAGCGATAGACTTGAAAAGGGGAGACACGGCATAACTCATCATACCAAAGCTTCAGTCCAAACTGCATACACAAGCTGAGAAATCTTTGGCGAAAATTTCGGACGTACGGACTGACGGACGGACGTACGGACAAGGGTAAAACTTAATGCCCCCGTTGCCTAACAGCGGTGGCATAAAAATACAATCATTATTTAGCCGGTTGGAGACAAACATCGGCAATAGAAACAAAGGAGTGGTATTTACAAAAATCGAAGTCCAAAGACATGGCCAAAACGAGCCCATGGTTTTCTTATATCAGACAGTAAAGATTACATCAAGTAACATGTAGAAGTCTAGGAGGTCAAGGAATTTGCACCACAACAAACCCAGCAGATTTCTGTGGCAATATATTAAATCGATATCAGTGAAGTTACTCAATCCATAAAAAGTTCTTTTGTTTGCATGTAAAGAAGTTGGAAACTGCATTTTATACATACTTGGATCAACTTGTTCATAAACTTGTCTTAAATACTCTTTTCCATTGACAGTGTCTAAGGTACACTTGTTTTTCTGTTAAAATAAATAAGAAGATTTAGTTATATGTCGTTCAATATTTTTCAAAAAGTCATTGAAAAACACAAACTGCTTCGACCAAACATTCAATTAACGTAATGACAAAATAAACTTACAATATTTAAGCCTGAACTTGAAAGTGTCATAAAAAGCCTCAAAAGTAAAAATGGTATATTAAAATATGTCGGCTCTGCAACGATTCAGCTTGCTGTACAACTGAAACAAATGCTCGTTCTAGGATATTTACTTTTCTAACTTGTTTGAAACATCTTCATGATCTTGTGTACTTAACAACTACAAGGTTTCCAAATATAGCCAGTCGACAACATCACAAGAATTCTAACGCCTGTGACTGAAAATTCTAAAATATGACGAAATCAAATAAAAGAAGTCTGCAAACTAAAATTCTATCGTGTCATTTCAATTACTCCTCTTGTAGTTTAAACACTTTTCCTCACTCAAGTAAAAAAAAACACTTTTACTTTAATACTACTGTCTTGCAAATAAACAAAAGGATCTTGCAACTAGTTTTTCCTGACTTATAGTAACAGTCCTCTTCTAATACAAAAATGGCAGTAAGAAAAAGAAAATAAAAAGAAGTATGAAATTAACGAAAAGGTGAAAAAAGTGAGAATAAATGAAAATGTAGACTCTATTGAGCAATTTAGAATCTTTTTTGTTTTTTTTTTTACAAAAATTCGAACCTTTGCTAAAATTTTATAATCAATACGTGTGTTCATTTCATCATTATCAAATATTTAGGTCGATATTTCTAAAATGGGAAAAAAGTATTTATCTCTGATTTTGATACAAGGGACACTCAAGTAAATAGTGAATAAATAGTGAATTGCACCATTGTATATGGTGCCCTGCAAGTACATTCCGGGTTAAGAAAAAACATATCTCATAACAAATCAGCTTTAAGGGGACTGCATTGGTGACACAACCAAAACCAAATGTTATAGACTAGGGTGACACACAAACATTCTCCAAGTCTACGGATACATCTAGAAATAAAACAAAAAACACGTCCGTCTGCTGCCATCAACACTGCTTACGTCACATTACAATAAAATTCAAAATCATGTGAAATAATTTAAAATATACTAAATTACAAATGAAGTAATGTAAGTTATAAAAAGTCTAAAAATAAATTCATTATATTACAATACAAGCGGGAAAATCAGCATATAACTCACTCCTTCTGTGGCCTGTAGCAAAGACAAAAAGAAAACAACACTTACATGACAAAAGCTTAATTGAAATGCTGTCAAGAGGTTCATAAGGATCTCAAAACTAAACCTAACTCCCAAACAGGTACCAAGCGCCTCTGTCTGGGAACTTAAATAGGAAAAATATTCAACAACATAAACAGAAAACTCATCTTGTTCAAAATCTGAACCCTGAAAGGTAAATAGTCCGAGCAATTGCTAGTAGCGATTGAACAACCGTTCTTTTAAAAAAATCTGCTAACTGTTGTGCAGAGATACTGAGTGGATCAATTTGTTTTGACACACAACAAGAAAAGAAGATTGTCCTGTAGACTGTCTGACTGACTTTGAGATGCGATTGGTTGTTTGTTCAGAAAATCCCTTCTTTCTGACGGATCTCCTGAATGTAACAAAGCGTGAAGATAAAGCTTCTCGAGATTCTGATGTTCTTTTCGTACCTTGAATTGAGAAAGTAGGAGAGGTTTGACACAAGATATCAGAAGAAGTCAAGACTGTCTTGGCCAAGCCGGAGATATAAGAATGGTCCTGCAAGCATCTTGACGAATCTTGAGAAGAGTCTGGGTGATAAGACGGAACGGTGGAAAGATCTAATTGAACATTCCCTCCCAAAAGATGACCAATGCATCTACCGCCCAAGCCTTCTTATCCGAAATTAGGACACAAAAGTCTCCAATTAGTGGTTTAAACTGGTTGCCAACACGACTATAAGAGGTCGATCCAATTTCAAAACCACTCATTCCAACACTGCAGGATGCAGTTCCCATTCCGTGTTCACTGTGACACGGTTTCGGGATAGGACATTTGCCAGAATATTCTGTTTTACTGGATCGTGTCTCACTAACACAACTGTTTAAAGACTGTCTCAGAGGTGCAGAATCTCAATCGCCAGGCAATAAAGAGAAAAAGAGTCAGTTCCTCCTTGATTCTGTAGGTAAGAACGCAATCAAAAGACTTTGGCCCTGAATAAATTCTTTGAAATGTCTCGGGGCCAAAAGAATTGCTATCATCTCCAGATCATTGATATAAAGATCGAGTCCCACTGACACGAAACTGTCTTTCCCTCAAAAACCCCCCAGCTGTCAGAGAACCTTTTCGCGGTTAAGTGTATGTTAATCTATTAAGACGTCACAATGAAAAGGCTAATAAAGGAATATTCCGGCTTGAAAATCAAGTCAATTCCGCATCCGACATTTGTTTCGCAAATGCGCCAATCGAATGCGCCGTGTATTAGTGTCGATCTACCTTAAAAACTTTACACATTGTTGTTACTTTATTTACAGCAGATCACAGAGACAGTGTACGTAGAATACTTGATTGACAAAAGTTTCATGAGAAGATTTTCAATTTCATTGGTTGCAAAAAATACTATCCAATTAAATGTTAAGTCATGTAAGGGCGTTGCCGTCATTTAGTCGTCTTCCGCGGTTCTAGTATGCTGTCATCAATTATCAAGATTCAAGATTCGAGATTCTTTATTCTCTAAAAACCATAATAAACACAGGTACAGAGAGCAATTAAAAATACATATATACAAATATACAATAGATAAATACATATATAATAAACAATAAGCATATTGAAATCAATATATAAAATACTTATTTTAATCATCCGGAGAATTTCGCAAATTGATAATTTTTAATAACCTACACAAGTTTTTTTAGTGTGTTTCTATTTTTACACTGAAACACCTTTTTGAATTCTGTACAAACAATATTTCGGTAAATATTGTTTACGCTCTTTTTAAAAAAATTTACATTGCAAAACAAAGTGAAATTCGTCACCTATTTCTGCATCACTACATAAATTACATATTCTATTTTCTCTTTCTACATTTTGCCACCTTCCAACTTCTATAGGCAATCTTTGATTAGCCACTCGAAATTTGCAAAATGTAAGCGCACGTTTATATGGTAAAATATCGAGATATTTTTCAAACTGCAAAGTGTCCTTAAACAATTTATAAGATGCACCTTTAGTAAAATTATCAATATCCGAGCTCCAGTTTTGCTCAAACTTGTCATTAATTCTTTTTTATAGTACATTTCAGCCACTGTGTATTAAAATTTCCTTGAGACTGCCATACATTTCCGTATCCAGAGTTATTTAAAATATTTTAATTGTTGTTATCCATGAGCATCTATACTGATTTTGAGAATATATCTGATAATAATATCTATACAATATAGATAACAATTTTTACTGCTTTCCACATACCATATTCGCCAAAAAATTTATCATACGAGATACACTTGTGTGAAGAGTGGGTAAGCTCCTAGCTCATCATAAACCATATAACTAGGTGTTGACTTTTTCAAATTCAGTAAAAGTTTGCAAATTCTTAAATCAACTCTTTCAATAATATCTTAGTTACTGAAATCCCATATTTCGGAACCATATAACAAAATTGGTTTCACTATTTTGTCAAAAAGATCATATTGAATTATCAAATGTTTCTTTCTCCTCAGTCATTCTTTCAGAAGTCGGCTTGGTGTGTTAAATTGAATCTCTTTGAAAGGAAACTTCTGCCACTCGCTCGACCGTTGCAATAGAACCATTCTTATTACCAGAAGGCTGAGAAATGGAAGAAGTGGCAACATTCTGCTGTCAATCAGAAACATGAAGATTTGCCTGAACAATTTGGGAACCTTCACTATTTCGTTTTTATTAAAAAAACCTAGTGGGAACCTTCACTATTTCGTCTAGAAGCATGTTGATGGGAATCCAAAAAGCTTATCAAAAGCTTATCTTTCACCAAAGCAGAAAACAAGAAAGACTCCTTAAAGTTCAGACAAAGTAGTTTTGTCTAACATCTCCTGTCGTTTATTATATTATCTATTACCACTGGGCCGATTCCTTTGCTGGTGGACTGTTAGTCCCTGAGGGTATTCACCAACCCCGTTGCCAGTACTTCGGTACTGGTTCGAAACCGTTTGCAATATCTAAATTTAAGAAAATTTTGTTAAAAACTAAGGAGTATCTCCCTCTTGCATAGCTCTGTCCTTAGGTGATTTTGGATTTTCTATTTAGATCCTATTGGTAATCTGTTCTCTATCAGCCTTTACAAGTATTCCGATCCATGGGTTTTCATGTTTTGATTTTATCTGCACTGAAGATACATTAGTGTTCGACATGCGCATATGCAGAAAATAAAATCACAGTAACTTCGGTATTTTGTTATTTATTAGACATGGAGAAGTTAACCATCAACAGAAGTTGGGCTAAGCCCAGACTTTTGTCAATCTGCAGAAGAAAAATCTTGAGTTAATCAAACTCATCACCCTTGTCCTTAAAAAGAGAATGTAAGTAGCAGCTAAGGAATGCTCTGCTGTACCTAGAATGCTGGACGAAAGTTATCGTATAGCGATGGGCAACTAGCATAAAAACATCTTGTACATATGATCGTTGTATTATAAAGCCAACTAAGTCACGTCATGGAGACGTGACGTTACATTAAAAGCGCGGTACATTGCTAACGTTCTAGCAGCGTAACTTGTATAAATTAAGGTTCTATGTAACGTTCATAACGTATTCACGACATCCCGGGGACCGCGCGAAAGTGAAAATAAGTTAAGTTACATTTAATACAAAACAAAAATATATATCGAAACTTAAGCTCTCAGAATAATTAATGCCCTTCTGAGTAAAAAGTATTACTTTAAAATTAACCTGACCAATTACAGTCTCTGAATAAATTAATACTATATCAATAGTTACGATGTCCAGTCCTTGATTTTCTCCTTGGCAACAGTTTTTGATTTACGACATGGTTTTACATTTGAATCCACATTGTCGACTTCACTTCGGTTATGAATATTGTCTAAACTATCTCGATTCACATTAATCTAAAGTGGGTATAACTTTGTTATCGGGCGTGACGTAAGTCCATGTTTTGTCCGTATTGTAGCTGATCTAACTAATCCATCACCTCCAATGCTGAGTTTCTCGATGATAGCCAAAGTCCATTTAATTCTCGGCGAATCTTCGTACACTTGTACGACATCTCCAACGCTGATTGTCTGTGTGTTTCTTCCTGAATGTTGATGGTATTCACGCAATGACGTCAAATATTCATCTTTCCATTTGGTCCAAAACTGCTGAATAATCTGATATTTAACTTTAGACAGTTTATTCACAGCATAATGTGTCACTTCACAAGGCGAATTTTCTGTTCCACTGATATCCGGGTATGGTAGCGATGTTATTCTTCTTCCGTACAGTAAATGCGACGGTGTCAGCGGTTCATCTAATGAATCTGGCGAAACGTATGTTAACGGCCTGTCATTTAATATGTTTCAACCTCCTTAACGACAGTTCTTAATACATGAACGTTCACTAATGATCTTCCCGATACTTTCTTGATACTCTCCTTCGTGACACCAATAAGCCTTTCCCAGAATCCCCCATACCAGGGAGCTCTTTTTGGAATAAAGTTCCACGGTGTTCCAAAGTTGTTAAGTTTTTCGACGAGTGTTTGTGAATTGGTAAGTCTCTCAATATGTTTGGCGGCTGCTACGTAGGTGGTTGCGTTGTCTGAAATCATTAATTTCGGCAATGATTGTCTGCTTACAAATCTGCGAAACGTAAGAATAAATGTCTCTTCACTTAAGTCGGTTATAATTTCTAAGTGCACTGCACGGGTACTGGCACAGGTAAAAAGGCATACATAAACCTTACCGAATTGTCCATTAGAGTCTCTTACATTTAAGGCACCAGTAAAATCCACTCCGGTCACTGTAAACGGAGGAGCTTCTCTAAGTCGATCCTTGGGTAGCGGTGGCGGATCTGGAGCTGTATAAGGTCGTCCAGAAACTTTCTTGCATACTACACATTTGTGGATAGCGCTGTTAACAACTTGGCGTATGTAAGGTATCTAGTATTTTTGACGGAGAAAGGTAACAGTGCTTGACAATCCTGAGTGCAAATGTGATATATGTGCGTCCGTTACAATAAGTTGCGTCAATTTTGCTTTTGCTGGCAGCAATATTGGAAACTTTGTCTGTTCTTCTAACGGTGCATTATGAATGCGTCATTCACAACGAATTAAGTCATCTTTGTCTAAATATAGTTTCAATTGTTTCACGATACTATGTGATTTTCCTTGTCCAACTCGACTATCTCTCATAATCTCTTCATAATGAAAATTCTGAATACTTTTTATCCATATAATTGATGCGGCATGAATTTCTTCCCTGTGCAATGTTCTGACCAATTTGTCTTTTGTTTGGCTGTTTTTTTATAAATCTAAGCATGTACGCTGTTACTCTAAGTAATTTCTTGAATGAGTTGAACTTGGTGACATCCAAAACTTCGCTTACTCCTCGTGTAACGCAAATTTCGGCAATGGTTTCTTCTTGTGCATTTGTGTATAAAATTTGCGCTTCGTCCTTTCTCCAAATCGGCCAGTTAGATTCATTTGTTAACCATTCCGGTCCTTTCATCCATAACTGATTACTCAAAAACTTCTCTGTTTAAATCCCTCTAGACAGTAAATCCGCTGGATTAGAGTCACTTGGGCAGTTCTCCAAGAAAATTCATCCGTTACTTCTCTGATTTCTTTGACTCGATTTTGTATAAACGGTTTTAATGTCTTTTTCGTGCATAACCAGTTCAAGACTATTTGGCTATCGCTCCACATAACGACTTTTGATATACGTATACTGTTCATGGATATACGTATACTGTTCATGATATGTGTAAGAAGTCTACTACCCACAACGGCAGCCATTAACTCCAACCTCGTTATGGTCAGCTGTTTTAATGGCGCAACTCTGTTTTTTTGCCATGACGAGTGAACTTTGTCCATTTGAAACGATATAACCGCAAGCTCCGTAAGCTCTCATACTTGCGTCTGTGAAGATATGTAAAGTAGTATCTCTGTTTGTATCCGAACTATGCTCAAAATAATGACGTGGTATAATCAATTTTGTAGCTTCCTGGATGTCATCTCTTATCTTTAACCATTCCGTAATCATGTTATCCGGTAATATTTCATCCCAGTTTACTTTCGTCTCCCAAATTTGTTGCATAAGCATCTTGCTTCTAACGGTGACTGGGCTTATTATTCCTATCGGATCGTAAATTCTCGATGCCTGTTTTAGTACTTCGCGTTTTGTGATTAATTCCTGTGTAGTTTTCAAGTCACATCTTGCGTATTCTAGCGTATCATTCACTGTATCCCATTTCAATCCGAGTATTTTAATCCTTTGATCGTTGTCTAATACATTTTCAGAAGTGGTGAGTTCTCGTAACAACTTACTGTTTGAAGCCCATGCGCGTAAATTGAATCCACCATCGGCAAACAATTTTCGGGTTACTTTGAAGTAGTCCTCTAATTCCTTTTCCGTGTTACAGTCATTTGTCACCTGTTCTGTAAACTTACATCTACTATTACTCAAATGTTTTGATAAAATAGCGTTCAATATAAATGTTGAACATGTTGCACCAAATAGCACAGACTTGAATCTATACGTTATCAGTTCACTACTAGGGTCTGCTGGATTACTAAGCCAATAAAATCTTGTAACGTCTCTATCCTCGATGTCAAGTCCAACATTTAGAAATGCTTTTTCTATGTCTGTACAAACAGCAAATTTGTTCCATCGAAATCGCAATAAAATTGAAGTGACTTCGTTTAATTTCGGTGGTACGTCAAGAAGGCAATCATTTAAGCTGGCACAGTCCGGTGTCTGTTTGCAACTGCAATCATACACGATGCGGATTGGTGTAGTTGCTGAATCCCTCTTCACTGGATGGTGAGGTATATAATGTACCTTATTAGTTGTCCGAATTTCGTTGTCGTCGACCCTCTCAATGAACCCTCGGTCCTCCTGTTCACGTATTATCTGTCCATACTTCTCAAGTAAAATCGGCTCTTTACTAAGTCGTTTGATTACACTTTGAGTTCTCCTGAATGCAACGGCTTTGTTTACTGGAAGTGGTAAGTGTTCACTTTTCCATGGGAGTTTTGCCACATACTTATTGTCCTGCAAATAAACAGACGAATTCTCGTACATTTTCTGAAAGTTGTCCAATTCTGGATTTGTTGACTTAGTTTCAACTCCAAGGGATTCTATTTCCCAAAATTTCTCCAAGTTGGTCTCCTCAATTTTGTGTGAAACCATTACGTTCAGTATTGAGTTCTTAGTCGAGGTACATATATTTGACAAGGTTGGTCCCGATAGCAAAAATCCCAGTTTTGACTCTACTGCGGTTGGTCCATTACCTCTTATGACCTTGTCTCCTACAATATTCCAATAAAAATCAGCACCAATTAAAATGTCAATCTCGAATATGTCATTATCTGTTGGCGGATGTGCTAACTTCAGTCCACGCAAATGTCTCATGTTGACAACAGATCTTGTATGTGTTTGAAGAGGCACTGCAATTTCAGGTATAACTAATAAGTCAAGTGGTAATTTTCATCCCTTCATCCGTTTGTATGTATACTTTCGCTAATTTCATGTTTCTAACTTCTCTACTTTGTGCTCCGAATCCTGACAAATGAACTATTTCATTTCCATAGGTAACCAAATTCAACTTATCTGCAAATGACTGAGTTACAAATGACCTCTGAGCGCCTTCATCTAGCATGATATTTGCATCTGTAGTGTGTGTACCGGAACTAACATTAGCAACGGCAGTTTTAAGTAATACATTATACTTTTTCTGACTGAGCGAAGAGTGCAGTACTGTATTTTCGTTCTCATTACTTTGCGGTTTTCTCGATTCGTCGGACTTCTCGTTTTTGGAACAAATACTTGTATGATGTCTCCTGTTACACTTTTTCCAGTTACTTGTAGACTGACACTCTGAAACTTTGTGGCGACCTAGACAGTTGAAGCATAACTATTCTTTTTGACAATATTTATGCGTGCTCTTGCAGTAGCGACTTTTGTACAATTTACAGCAATATGTCCAGCCTCATGACAAAATATGCATGCTTTGGGTTTTACTTTACTCTCTGAAGACGACTTATCTTTCTTGTTGAATGTGGGTTTCGTACTAGACTTTGTATTTGCTAAAAATGTGGCAGTAGCGATTGGACTTTCACTTTTCTGTGGTAATTTTCCAGCTTGCATAATGTTAACCTCGGCTAAAATTGCTCTACGTAAATCACCTAGTGTCCAATTTGTTGATCTGTACTCAGGGGCCAAATTTTGCCATCCGCGGGCAATTTATGCAATATTACGGGTACTAAGAGTGATCCGTTAGTTTCATCTGTCTGACCTAGCGATTCTAATGCGATTCTAATCCCCGTACGTATGTTTCAATTTTGTCGTAATAACTTCTCAAACTAGCTAAACCATATAATGGCGGTGAAACATCAAGTAGGGCCTGCATATATGTTTGAATTATAACATGAATTTGTCCATATCTCTCTTGTAACAACACGAGCTTTCCCGTAATTAGTGTTTGTCATTGAAAAACCAGCTACGGTCTGTAGTGCTTCATTCTGTAATAGGGACTTTAAGTAGTTAAACCTCTGTACGTCACTCAGTGTAGGGTTTGTATGAACAGCGGTCTCATACGAATCCCAAAAGGATTGCCACTCTAAGATATCTCCACTAAATGTAGGCAAACTTAACTTCGGAACCTTGTGATATTCACTTGAACTAGATGATGAGCGTAGACTTGGGATGTGCGTAGACGGACCCATAAACGATACATTCTCAGGAACTTGAGGATTGCTAATGCATGATGAGGCTACATTAGATTGTATACCAGATGGCATAGATGGTGGAATGAAATTATCTGCATTAGGGTTCAATTGAGAGGTTTCACATGTGGGTAAACTCTGACTAGTTGAGACAGATTGCGATAATTTACGAATTTGCTTAATTTTGTACTCTAAATTATACATGTACTCATCTGCTTCTTCTATTTCTTCGGCTACTGTATCCTCTGTCGATTGTTCCATTATCTTTTTCATCCAGATCCACTAATATCCCGTGTTTACGTGTGATTGACTCCAGTAAATTCGAAATGTTCTCATTGTCAATCTCGGAAGTCTGTTGAAGCTCGTCGAATTTCCTTAAAAGTTTATTTACGGTACCTCGATGTCCCGCTATAACTTTTTTCAACTTCGCATCCATGGTCCGAATTAGGAACGGCACCAAATATCGTATAGCAGTGGGCAACTAGCATAAAAACATCTTGTACATAAGATCGTTGTATTATAAAGCGAACTAAGTCACGTCATGGAGACGTGACGTTACATTTAAAGCGCGGTACATTGCTAACGAGCGTAACTTGTATAAATTAATGTTCTCTGTAACGTTCATAACGTATTCACGACAAAAGTCAAGGATTATTTTCATACTTAGAGCCAAGATAACTAAGATTGATTCCTTCACCTAGTTTAGTACCCAACAACGAAGAAAAGGTTCTATCAAAGATGGATAACCCTTGCCAATGGAAGAATCATGTATGTCGTAATCCTAGAACTGGAAAGTTAGTAGGTCTAAAGCCATTAAACTTGCTCCCTTAAGAACTCTTGAAACCGAATAAAGGACTGGCTTAGTATGACTAGAGTCCGGAAAGGATTATACCCTTTCGGTCTGTCTTTTACCAACCCTGAACAAGACATAAAGTCAGATGGAGCAAATACATAGGGTTACCCGGTATCAGAAAGTTCCCGTCTGAAAGTATAAACTCTTGACCTCCACTATTTCCTGTCCTTTTCAAAAAAAATGTTCATATATGATCATATATTCGTTCTCGTATTTCTTCACGTCAAATTGGATGGCTATATCTTCCATAATATTTGTTTTGCTTGCAAGAACTTAATCTGTTAATGGTTGATTATTTCTACATTATGTTCATAAAAGTCAAAACTTTATAAAAATTCGAACCATATTTTAAGTAAAGTATGTAAAATATTATACATGAAATAAGATATCT
>MJUU01009164.1:69159-79757 GCA_002080025.1 Modiolus philippinarum
AACAGTGCCAGATTAGTAAGTACTTTAACATTGCAATATTTAAGCATTGTATAAATTTTGTCATGATTTGGATATCTCAGATAGTAACCCGGTATAAATTTTTGTCTCCACTTTCTTATTTCATTGTGATTACAAATACAAATATAGTGCATTTCATCACCAAGACCAGAATGACATAAATGACAGATTCTATCCGGCCTAGGTATATTCCTCCATCTGCCGGTTTCAATTGGAAATTTAACGTTGCAAGTGCGTAGCTTACAGATACATATCCTTTGAGCACGTTTCAGTTTCATTAAATATGGTTCGAAAATAAATTCTGTTTTGAAACAAGAATAGTATTCCCCCTTGAAGAATTGTTTATTTCCCTAAACCACTTTTGAATAAACTGGTCTTGAAGTCGTTGTTTGACATTATATTTCATAAAATTCAAATTAACATGCTGCATATCCCAAGCTTCACTGAATCCACATTCATCTAAAACTGATTTGATATAACTTAACCATTTACACTGATAATCACCTCTGTCATATAGTTGTCTTAAAAGTTTATATACCTTACCTGATAATTTAGTTTCACAAGAAGCGAGCTTTTGCCAAAAACAAATCATCTTCTTACATGTCTTTCCCTTACACCATTTTAGATTTGCAAAATTTGATAAACGCTAAGATTTAATACCCCTCTTCAGGGAATGAACTGAAAAATTTGGCAACAGCGAAAATTACCCACTATACATTAGAGAAAATAGAGGAAACTGTGGCCTAATACACCAAATGTTATACACTTTGCCCCACCTTGTTTGACCCACAGAACCAAATTCAAAGAGAAATCTTTTGTTAGATAAGTTTTGGACAAATTCTCAGTAAAGACTCTAGGGACGAAAATCTGAAAAATGCATACATTTTTTTTAATTTGATGAATCAATCTAAAAATATGAGAATTACAAGTTTTTGTGTTGCCTGCACCTAGTGCAGGATCGACACATTGTAATTACTTTTCATCTTCTTGTGCTGTTCGTACATCTGTCCATTTGTATGGCTCCACAATTTTCAGCATTATCTGCTTCTCCTAAACTGCTGTTTTTATTGCACCCAAACTTGCAGGAAATGCTTTAGTATATGATGGACACCTTTTTATTTTTTATTTGTCCAGACTTTCGAACCCTTTTTGGACTTCATTTTAGCTTTTTGAGCTTTAAGGGTATGCCTCCATTATCTGCTACTCCTCCTAGACCACTAGGTTCTTTTCAACTAAACTTGCAGGAAAACAAAATTTTGAAAATGAGTACAGAGGAAGTTTTCTGAGATAAGTGTCTGACAAATTTTCAGTACAGATTCTAAAGCGAAAAAAAAATGTACTGCTACTGGGCTGACCCTATTTTTCATCCCAGACCCTAAGCATTTTAACTCATTCTGCAAAAACTTAGACAAGCAGTTCATACTTTTTCCATTTGACAATGAGAAAAGGCCAGTTTTATTGTCATATAGATTCAAAATATCACAAACCTCATTTTTGCTTGCCTTCTTGCAACAAAATATAGAAACTCTTATTGAATTGGACTGTTTCCATCCACAAACAAGACTAATTACATGCGTCTTAATGGACCTGCGTCACCGTCACTTATGTTCAACTGAGAAAGTTTTTTTTTTCACATAACAGAATGTCATGTATAATTTTGCCAATTCAAACAAGATATATATCACATTGGCTATAGGGGGAAGGTTTGGGCCCAATAAAACTAGTTTAACCCCACCGCAGCAGGTTTGCGCCTGTCCTAAGTCAGGACATTTATTAAGCCTTTGTGTGTCTTGTCTTTTTTCTGGTTAGTTTACTTAATGTCTATAGGAGTCTAGGATGATGTTTATTTCACTGAACTTGATCAAAAAAGAGGAGGTGCACATCTTCAATGTGTTCAGAAGAACTTTGCAAAGTTTCAAAAGCATCAGGTATAAGGTGTCAGAGTTTCAGATTACACAAACTCAGTACCGTAATGTTAAAATTTGATGAAAAAAATGAGTAAGTTCAACAATATATAAATTCGACAATTTTTTTTTCAAATCTCGCCAAAAAAGGGAGGTGCACATCTTCAATGTGTCCAGAACAACTGTGCAAAGTTTCAAAAGCATCAGGTATAAGGTGTCAGAGTTTCAGATTACACAAACTCAGTACCTTAATGTTAAAATCTGATGAAAAATGACTAAGTTCAACAATGGATAAATTCAACATTTTTTATTCAAATCTCACCAAAAGGGGAGGTGCATATCTTAAATGTGTCCAGAACAACTGTGCAAAGTTCCAAAAGCATCAAGTATAAGGTGTATGAGTTTCAGATTACACAAACTAAATACCGTAATGTTAAAATTTGATGAAAAAAATACTAAGTTCAACAATGGATAAATTCGACATTTTTTATATTATTTGTTCTCTATCAGTTTTAAACATCTTTGAATTTCTGGTCTTCCAAACGTTTAGATTTTATCTGCACTGAAGAGACATTAGTTGTCGAAATGCGCATATGCAGAAAGTAAATTCACATTAACTCCGGTATTTAGTTATTTTTATTCAAATCTCACCAAAAGATAAGGTGTACATCTTCAATGTGTCCAAAACTACTGTGCAAAGTTTCAGAAGAATCGGGTTAAAGGTGTCCGAGTTTTAGATTACACAAACTTGGTACTCCCACAGCGTGACGGACGGACGGACGGACGGAGTCGATCGGCTCCTATACCTGCGGTAACCGTTGGTGACGCAGGTAAAAACAAGTATGGGTGAACTTCTTGTATTGGCTATAATACTAAAATGGGTCTAGAGAATTAAAGTATTTTTTCCAGATTTTGCACATAAAACAATTATGAAACATAAAATATTTACCCAACCGACCAGCCCAATATTTTTTATCAGGTAGCAGGAAAAAGACGTTTTTTGTTGTTGTATTTTTGTTTTTTTGTTTGTTTTTTTTTGTTGTTGTTTTTGTTTTTGTATTTTTTTTACCAAAGCAGGAAAATTCAAAAAGTCTATGGACAGACAAATGGACCAGCAGATGGACAGACAGAAGGGTGGATGGACAGAACGACAGACCGAGGGACAAAGTTATTCCGAAACTTTGTTGTAATTTACATAAAAATTCAACACGAGTATAATAGGGCAAATGTCCTCGAGGCAGATGTCCTAGGAGGGCAATTGTCTGTGTACATTTTCTAAGATGCAGTTAGTCAGATCCAACAAATTTCTAATTTTGAAGATATGCATATTGCCATAGTTTAGATTTTGGCCAAAAAATGTGATTTTGAGGGTAGTTGAACTTGACTATTTTATTGAAATGTGTATTCTGGAACTGTTATTACAATATTAAAGTCACCAAGCTCACTCGCCCCTGTGCTTCATATTCTAGCTTACGGGTTGATATTTTACGATACATAGCTGTCAAGAGCCCGATAACATATACCAGTAACCTACCACTGATAGATAATAAAAATTCGTAAAGGTTCCACGGAACCTGATGTCTCGCACACTCACTACATTGTCATTATAATTTGGCCTATATCTAGATGATGTTGCTAAGCAGAATTTCAGTCTTTGAGAATTCCAAAATATAACTTTTTTTTTAAATTTCACGAAATTTACCACAACTGTAATCCGGGATTTTTGGAAATTTCACTTTTAAAAATAATTATTCCTACTGTAAGGAATTGAAAAAGATATGGTTGCTAGGTCGAATTCCAAAAAATAACAGGTCTTTGAGAGTGGCAGAAAATTTACCAAAATAAGAATCAAAGATTTTTGCAATTTGAGTTTTGAAAATNACTGTAAGGAATTGAAAAAGATATGGTTGCTAGGTAGAATTCCAAAAAATAACAGGTCTTTGAGAGTTTCAGGAAATTTACCAAATATTAATAAGAATCAAAGATTTTTGTAATTTGACTTTTGAAAATGATCATTATAACTGAAAGGAACTGAAAAAGTTTGCTAGGTAGAATTCCAAAAAATAACAAGTTTGAGAGTTTCAGGAAATTTACCCCCAAAAAAATCAAAGATTTTTGCAATTTGACTTTTGAAAATGATCATTATGACTGAAAGGAACTGAAAAGGGTATGGTTGCTAGGTACAATTCAAAAAAATAACAGGCCTTTGAGAGTTCCAGGAATGTAAACCAAAATTGGAATCAAAAACTTTTGCATTTTTTTTATTAAAAATGTTTGTTTGATTCAAATTTCTTTAAAAAGCATTGTTGCCAAGAAGAATTTCTAAAAACAGCTTGTCTTGAAGAGTTTCAGGAAATTTACCAAAGTTGGAACCATGTTCTTTAATTCTTTAGTGTTAAAAATTATGTTTGAATCTAAAACATTGTAAAAATTTAAAATTGGATGCAAAATTTTCTTTGGTCTTTGACATTTTCTGGAAATTTACGAAAGTTGGAACCGGAATCAAAATTCCAACAGCCTGTTAAACATCTGCGCATTATATGCAGAAATGTCAATGTAAATGTAATTCTATTAAGAATCAAAGACTCTATTCTTCTTATTAACAACTAACATCGAAATTTTATAGCAAAAAACTAAGTCCAAATTTGGAAAAAATGCAGAAAAACTAGAAAAATTAAATTTCTATTTTTTCAGCTAGAGGTTATTTTCTGACCATCATCTAACCTTTGACCACTTTTTGTGAAATTCCAATAAGATTTAATCACTTATTTTGACTTCTAAAAAACTTTAACCACAGGGTTAAAACAAATTTCTAACACAAAAAAAACTAAGTCCAAATACGGAAAAACTAATAAAAGAAATTTTGAAAATTTTCAGCTAGAGGTAATTTTCAGACCATTTTCTTGCTTCTGTCCAAATTTGAAATGATTCCATAATGATTTGATGAAGATATTGATGTTTAGAAAACTTTAACCACAGGGTTAAAATAAATGTTGACATCGCCGACGACGCCGACGGAATTTTGGATCGCTATGTCTCGCTTTCGGGACTTTCGTCGCAGGCGAGACAAAAACCAAACATGTTCACTAGACCATGAAAATAAAGTCAAGGGCAAAAGCCAAATAGTTAATTGTCATGTTCCATCTAAGACAAATCCACATACCAAATATTATACTAGAGAGGAAATGCCCCCGCTGCCATCATTCAAGTTTTTCCTGGTGTGTTTACACTCAATATGGATAAAATTTAGCTACTCTGTTTGTGTCTGTAAGACACATATGATGCCCCTGCAGTTGGATATAAAACATGGAAATCTGATTTCTAAACATTGATAAAACTGTGGCTTTAATATTGTAATAACAGTTCCAGAATACACATTTCAATAAAATGGTCAAGTTCAACTACCCCTCAAAATCACATTTTTTGGCCAAAATCTAAACTATGGCAATATGCATATCTTCAATCCATGCCTAATCACTGTGCAAAGTAAAATATATGTAGCTTTAATATTGTGGGAGGAGTTATCTGGAATAACAGTTCCAGAACATACATTTTGATAAAATGGCCAAGTTCAACTACCCCTCAAAATCACAATTTTTGGACAAAATCTAAACCATGACAATATACACATCTTCAATCCAAGCCTAATCACTGTGCAAAGTAAATTTAGCATTTATATTGTAGGAAGAATTGTCTGGAATAGCAGATCCAGAACTCACATTTTGATAAATTGGCCAAGATCAACTACCCCTTAAAATCGTAATTTTCGGCCAAAATCTAAACCATGACAATCTGCACATCTTCAATCCATGCCTAATCACTGTGCAAAGTAAAATAAATGTAGCATTAATATTGTGGGAGGAATTTTCCGGAATAGCAGTTCCAGAACACACATTTTGATAAAATGGCCAAGATAAACTATCCCTCAAAATTGTAATTTTCGGCCAAAATCTAAACCATGACAATATGCACATCTTCAATCCATGCCTAATTACTATGCAAAGTAAAATAAATGTAGCATCAATATTGTGGGGAAGTTGTCAGGAATAGCATTTCCAGAACACATATTTTGATAAATTGGCCAAGTTCAACTACCCCTAAAAATCACAATTTTGGCCAAAATCTAAACCATGACAATATGCACATCTTCAATCCATGCCTAACCACTGTGCAAAGTAAAATAAATGTAGCATTAATAGTGTGGGAGGAGTTATCGGGGATAACAGCTTATCAGAGATGGGATTGACGGACGGACAGACAGACGAACGGACTGAACTACGGACGGACAGGGGTAAAACAATATGCCCCCCAACTTGTCATCGCGGGGGCATAAAAATATTGGGAACTTAACATGATCACTGGACCATGAAATTGAGGTCAAAGACAAAAGCCATATAGCAGATTGTCATGTACTACCCAAGACCAACCTATATACCATATACCATTGACCAACCACTTATAGTTACTAACAAACTAAACTAATCACAAAACTTAACTTGTTCATTGGACTATGAAATTGAGGTCACAGACAAAAGCCATATAGCAGACTGTCATGTACTACTACTCAAGACTCACCTACATACCAAATATCATTGACCTACCACTAACAGTTACTGAGAAAATGACATAGTCACAAAAACTTAACATGCTCACTAGACTGTGAAATTGAGCTCAAGGACAAAAGCCATATGACAGACTGTCATGTACTACCAATGGCAAACCTACATACCATATATTATTGACCTCCCACTTATAGTTACTGAGAAACTAAACTAAGTACAAAAACAGGACATGTTCATTGAATCGTGAAATTGAGGTTACAGACAAGAGCCATATAACAGACTGTCATGTACTACTCAAGACCAACCTATATAGGAAATATCATTGACCTACCACTAATAGCTACTGAGAAAATGACTTAATCACAAAAACTGAACATGCTCACTAGACTATGAAATTGAGGTCAAGGACAAAAGCTTTATGACAGACTGTCATGTACTACCTAAGACCAACCTACATGCCATATATCATTGACCTACCACTTATAGTTACTGAAAAACTAAACTAAGCACAAAAACTTAACAAGTACATTGGACCGTAAAATTGAGGTCACAGACAAAAGCCATATAGCAGACTGTCATGTACTACTCAAGGCCATTCTATATATCAAATATCATTGACCTACCACTTATAGTTACTGAGAAAATGACCTAATCACAAAAACTTAACATGAAAGTTTCCGCAGCCGCCGTTTCCACCGCCTCCACCGTTATACTTTGTATGCAATACTTTGTATGCATATGTCGCGAATTCCGCGCCTTTCGTCGCAGGGAGACAAAAATTGCAATTTTGACCCCTTTTGCCCCTTTGCCCCCTTATAGCTTGGAAACAACAAGAGTTGTCAGAAGACAACATAGCTCGCCGGGGATTCCAGTAACTTCAATGCACAATAAATTCGAAAGTAATAAAAAGCTTTCTTCACAAGAAAGTTACATATCAAATTTAAACACCCTATCACTAAACAACTTAATTCAACTTAAGTCCCCCCCGGACAACTGCCCCCCATAGGACAATTGTCCCCCATTATTTACTTGATAGTTTGGTTAAAAAAAGCAGAATAAATTTCAATGTTCAACATATTCTATGTGTTTTGTTTTTGTTTTTTCTCTGGTTATACTTTGAAATAGTTTTTTTTTGTAAATTGGACAATATGTATATTGTAGGGCCGGTTTGTTCTCACATTTTGTCTTCATGTTGTATTGTCTCTAAAAGACTCATATCTATTAAGAGTTATTAAAAGAGAAAAAAAACACTGGAAACAATATCATATTTTATTATTTTTATCAATAATATAAAAATATAAAGCACTATAACATTGCATACATTAGTGAAAAACAACAATTAATCATTACATGTACTGCATATTTTGAAAGCACTATATTATTACATACATTAGTGAAAAACAACAATTTGCCATTACATGTACTGCATATTGTGAAAGCACTAAATACACAAACACACCATATTTATATATATAGATTGGTATCAATGTCATTTCTTGCACAAAATGTTCTAGAAGTGGATATTGTATGCAATACCACTTAGGTAGTCAATCACATGTCTGTTGCCAAAATTCTGTACCAGGTTGAGTATGCGGCTTGCAGTATCTTGGTACTTCTTTCTCTGTGGGATGACATCTCTTGCAAGAATTTGCGTAAGTTGAACCTGGCGAAGTGACTGCTGGCATTTGCGTTTACCAAGGAAGGTCCAGATGTTTGGGTGATGTGAACCAATGAGTAACTGGAAACCACGATGCCATCCCTCGATGTTATTGTTTGTTCTTGGTAGTTCATCGAGTGTTCGAAGATTCATATTCCACATGTCAAGTTTGAAGCGTGGATCTCTGCGTTGGCGTCGGCCTAGTCTACCAATATAGTTGTCTTCGAAGTAGTCGAGTATTTCTTGACAGTCATCACCAATTTCGTCTGCAAGTGTCTCAAAGGCCTCTACAACATCATCAAGTGGGCAAAAGGCTAGTGCTGGTATCATTTTAACTGAAAGGCTGAAGTCAGGATCTGTCTGGTACCTTTGTTGTAGTCCTGTATCCTCGGGGGGCAATTGTCGGGGAGCAATTGTCAGGGGGCAATTGTCCAGGGGGCAATTGTCCTAGACCCGTGACTGAGATCTGAACTCGGACGTAAACTTGAATGTAAGTCACTCAAGCGGAAAATATAGGTCAGAAAAACCTAATTTTCTTGGAGGCTGTGAGTTAACCCAAGATGCACCTGCATGCAAAGTTTGATGACCCTACACTGCATAGTTACTCAGATATATACCCAAATGCCGATGCGGACGCGGACGAGGATGCCGGGGGTACTCCAATAGTCCCCCTCAACTTCGTTGAGGCGAACTAAAAATGGTAAATAAAGTTCAAGTTATTCAATTATTATCTTCATTGACAAAAAATAATAAATACAACTAATTTCATTACAATTCACATTTCATATTTTTTTTTAATTTGATCTCAAGTTTTATTTCTAATTTCAATTTCTGTTTGAAATACATTTGCAATTATCCTGCATCTTTTTTTTCGTCTTTTACTCTTCATTACACTTTATGTATAAAATCATACAGTATCAGTTTGCTAAATCTATACATCTAGCATCAGCTGTGTAAATCCGAATATCGGACATCAGCTAGTTAAATCCATCAAACATCAGCTAGGTTTATCCATATATCTAGCATCAGCTAGGTAAATCCATATATCTAACATCATCTCATTAAATCCATATATCTAGCATCAGCTAGGTAAGTCTATATATCTGGCATCAGCTAGATACATCCATATATCTAACATCATCAGCTAGGTAAATCCATATACCTTAGTCTGTTTATAAACTCTAACAAATACATCTGTAATCGTATGTCTTGTTTATTATTTGTGACAAAGAACCCCGGTACTCCAGCCCTCTCCAACATCACTTGTTGGTCCATTACTTTCTGGTCCAAATCCATTATTATCTTCATATCCCTTTTCTTTATCTCCTCTTCACACCTCTTCTCCATTGTCTGAATTAAAGTTATAAGAGTGTTTGAATAGGGCACATGTGTGACAATAAATTTTTATTGTGAAGCAGTTCTTTGCTTGTTTCATTCACTTTTGATATTTTGTAATTCGACTTTGTTTTATACTTTTGCACAAAACAGGCACTAAATTAAAATATATTGATCGGTTCAAAATTTTATTGATCGATGTCAATGTGATGCAGTTCTTTCTTTGTTTTATTCACTTTTCTTATTTTTCAACTCTACTTTGATTTATAATGTTGTAAAAAACAGGCACTATGTTAGTTCAACCATATAAGATTGGTTCAAAATTTTTTGTGATCGATTTCTACATGATTTTTTGTTTTTTACCTTAAGGGTCTGATTAATAGTCTACATGCAGGGCTCTTATACATCAGGGCATTTCACATCCAAACTTCTATGGCGATATCATTTACAAAGAGCATAAATTCAAAAATTGTTCTTCCAAAATTATTAATCCATTGAACAAACTTATTCATTAAGGATATAAATACAGCATTTTTGTTAAATCTTTACTTCCGGTTTTTGTTGGCAAAAATATGGATCATCTCCTAAATGCTTTACACCAGAACTAAATTTAAACAATTTTTCATGTTGGCAGTATTTGGCATTGCACAATATCATGTTCTTCTTTCATAATTGATGATGTTGTTATACCAAATCTATTTAGAATTATTTCAATTGAAATTTCAAATGTAAGAAGGCTTGATATCATAGTCAACGGAAATTATGTCCTTAGCTAGCTGTCAGTAACTGCAAGCATTTGTCCTGACAGTACCTGTGTTTATTGTTTTCATGTTTTATGTACTTCATTGTAAGGGTACTCGTCTTGATAAGTTGGACTTTTTACTAGTTTGATTTTTACTGTGAGTCTTTTTGTGTATTTATTTTTAGCCATTCATCACACATAGGGGAGGGTTTGGATCCAAGAAAACGAGTTTAACCCAACTGCAATGTTTGTGCCTGTCCCAAGTCAGGAATATGTTGGTCATTGGCTTGTCCTTGTCTTCTTATAAAATTTTAGTTTCTTGATATTTGGGTTATTGGATGTGGTTTGTTTCCATTGATTTATTCACTTTTTTACATTTT
>MJUU01009164.1:87048-142369 GCA_002080025.1 Modiolus philippinarum
GATAGCTTTCCAATAATATGTCTAAAATAGCTTTCCAATAATACATGTATGTCTAAAATAGCTTTCCAATAATATGTAACTTTTTATATTTCTAAGAGCTTAGAACAGGTTGAAGACAATCACTCATTGGGGGTATAATACATACCTCAGTTGGGGTATTATCCCCCAAATGGGAGACATTTTTACAGTGATAATATTCTTTAGTTTGGATTTGACAGAATCTGCTAAAAAGGGCAATTATTTCAATAAAATGCAACAATTTTTCAAAGAAATTATGTAGCTTTTTCAACACAGTAAAGGTGGATGGTCTATGAAATTTGAACTTTATATGGGCACATACTGCAACTTTCTCAAAACTAAAAATTTTGCTAAAATATTTGTATTGAAATAAATTGTTACCCTTTATAGTTAAATGTCGAAATTCAGAAATAAGTCATTATATCACTGTAAAAATATACCCTGCTTAGGGTATTAATACACTTAATATCGTTCATGAGGTATTATACCCTCATCTTCATTATGGCAGTTAAAAGCTCTATAGAGCTTATGTTTCGCTATATTTTACATTCTGACTTTAAACAAGAGATGTTGCCAAATGGCAGCTAGATATACCCCTGCCCATTGAACCCTGAATCAATATGGTAAGTGCAAATATTGGTGGGTGTGGATAGAATACAAGTGAGAATACAGTACAAGTGTGGACACAATACAAGTATGGACATAATGATACTATGTATAATCCTCAAAAAAAAACTTTTCAAAAGGGTTCCAATGAAAATATTCTGTCAAAATCAGACAAAAAATAAAATTCTAAGATGGCTCTTGTTAAGGCCACGTCAAATTAATTAATAGATTCTCATCCCCACCCGCCCCATTTTTTCCAAGCTCAAATTTTTTTTTATTTTCAATTATTCAGAAATTTTCTTTAAATTCTAATCAATTTTAGTGAAAATCAGTAAAAAATATAAAATAAAACCCTCCCACCTGCCCCAGATTTTTTGTTACAGGTGGATGAGAATCTACAAATTAACTTGATAGGGCCTAATCGTCAACCAGTATAAAATTCTCGATAAGCATATATTTCACACATGCGCAAATGAAATCGGAATATGAGTAAACAGGATGACATCAACAATATTTTAAATTTTGTTCGTCTTAGTCTATGAAGAAATAAATGGCTATGCCGAGCGCAGCATGATACGACCGCAGAATGTCAACCACAGAAATTTGAACAAGTGTAATTGAAAGTGAGTGTGGACATACCAAAGAGCTTGACACAATAATAACATGGACACAATGAGGAGATTGACCCAGTAATTAGCTGGACACAAATTACTGAAAATGAAAATTAGCCCCTATGACTCCTTATGGTTCCCCTTTGACCCCTTGTAGCTCAGAAACTGTAAGAGCTATGCCAAATCCATTGACATACTATTGAAAGCTTATATCAAGAGGAATCCAAGGAAAAAATCCCATCAAAATCTGATGAAAAATAAAAATTTCATGTAATCTGCAAATTTGCAGTTTTGGCTCCTTTGACCCCTTATAGCTCGGAAATGGTAAGAGCTCTGCCAAATCCGTTGGCATACTACCGAAAGCTTATATCAAGAGGAATCTAAAGAAAAAAATCCCATTAAAATCCGATGAAAAATAAAATTTCAGGTAATCTGCAAATTAGCAATTTGGCCCCGTTTGGCCCTCAAAACAAGTTACCAAAAAGTCTTATAACAGAGCGCTGCGCTAATTTTTCTTAAGCAATCCATTGAAAAATACTGCATCAAAATCGGACAAAAAATTTACAAAATTATTTTTTTGGATTCGGCCCTTTTGGGCCCCATTTATCTCTGGAACGGTACATGCTACATAAAATCCATTGGCATATAACTGATTGGAAATTTCCTCAGGAGCACACTGAAAGAACCCCATCAAAATCCGATTTATAATAAAGATTCTACAGACAAACATGTGAAAACACCCAATTTAACCCTTTTTGGCCCCTTTTTTAATAAACAGCTGCCCCAAGTCGCATGATACGCCCGTCGTCACCCCTTCAAGACTTTAAGTGATTAAAGAATGTGGTTCTCAATTTAGAATACACCTATAACTGCCCAGTTAAACATGATATCTCTTTAATAAATCAATCTGCAAAGTTTGAAGTGAGCTGATCAAACTATTAATATTATGTATAAAATTGCCTTAAATTTGAAAAATAAAGTCTCATAACTCTTGCAAGAAAATCGAAATTTCACATAAAAGTATACAGATCATGAGGCCATCATACCCAATATCTTTACAAAGTTTGAAGTGAATTGGTCAAAAAGTTGTCAAGTTTGAGCGCAACATGTAAATAATTGCCTTAAAATTGACAATTAAAGTCCCATAACTCCTACAAGAAAAATCGAATTTTCACTAAAAAGTATGCATATCGTGAGTCCATCATACCCAATACCTCTATACAAAAGTTTGAAGTGAATCGACCAAAGGGTTGCTGAGTTAGAGCGCGACATGTAAAAAATCGACCAAAGGGTTGCTGAGTTAGAGCGCAACATGTAAAAAAATTGCCTTAAAATTGATGAATAAAGTCCCATAACTCCTACAAGAGAAATTGAATTTTCACGAAAAAGTATGCATATCATGAGTCCATCATACCCAATACCTCTATACAAAGTTTGAAGTGAATCGACCAAAGGGTTGCTGAGTTAGAGCGCGACATGTAAAAAATAGACCAAAGGGTTGCTGAGTTAGAGCGCAACATGTAAAAAATTGCCTTAAAATTGACAAATAAAGTCCCATAACTCCTACAAGAGAAATTGAATTTTCACGAAAAAGTATACAGATCATGAGTCTATCATATCCAATACCTCTACCAAGTTTGAAGTGAATCGACCACAGGGTTGTCGAGTTAGAGCGCGACATGTAAAAAATTGCCTTAAAATTGACGAATAAAGTCCCATAACTCCTACAAGAAAAATTGAATTTTCCCAAAAAGTATACAGGTTATGAGGCCATCATACTCAATACCTCTGCAAAGTTTGAAGTGAATCGACCAAAGGGTTGTCAAGTTAGAGCGCGACATGTAAAAAATTGCCTTAAAATTGAAGAATAAAGTCCCATAACTCCTACAAGAGAAATTGAATTTTCATGAAAAAGTATACAGATCATGAGTCCATCATACCCAATACCTCTGCAAAGTTTGAAGAGAATCGACCAAAGGGTTGTCAAGTTAGAGCGCGACATGTAAAAAATTGCCTTAAAATTGAAGAATTAAGTCCCATAACTCCTACAAGGGAAATTGAATTTTCATGAAAAAGGATACAGATCATGAGTCCATCATACCCAATACCTCTCCAAAGTTTGAAGTGAATCAACCAAAGGGTTGTCGAGTTAGAGCGTGACATGTAAAAAAATGCCTTAAAATTGACGAATAAAGTCCCATAACTCCTACAAGAAAAATTGAATTTTCACGAAAAAGTATACAGATCATGGGTCTATCATATCCAATACCTCTACGAAGTTTGAAGTGAATCGACCACAGGGTTGTCGAGTTAGAGCGCGACATGTAAAAAATTGCCTTAAAATTGACGAGTAAAGTCCCATAACTCCTACAAGAAAAATTGAATTTTCCCAAAAAAGTATACAGGTCATGAGGCCATCATACTCAATACCTCTGCAAAGTTTGAAGTGAATCGACCAAAGGGTTGTCAAGTTAGAGCGCGACATGTAAAAAATTGCCTTAAAATTGAAGAATTAAGTCCCATAACTCCTACAAGAGAAATCTAATTTTCATGAAAAAGTATACAGATCATGAGTCCATCATACCCAATACCTCTCCAAAGTTTGAAGTGAATCAACCAAAGGGTTGTCGAGTTACGAGCGTGACATGTAAAAAATTGCCTTAAAAGACGAATAAAGTCCCATAACTCCCACAAGAGAAATTGAATTTTCACGAAAAAGTATACAGATCATGAGTCCATCATATCCAATACCTCTGCAAAGTTTGAAGTGAATCGACTAAAGGGTTGTCGAGTTAGAGCGCGACATGTAAAAAATTGCCTTAAAATTGACGAATAAAGTCCCATAACTCCTACAAGAAAAATTGAATTTTCCGAAAAAAGTATACAGATCATGAGTCCATCATACCCAATACCTCTGCAAAGTTTGAAGAGAATCGACCAAAGGGTTGTCAAGTTAGAGCGCGACATGTAAAAAATTGCCTTAAAATTGACTCCTACAAGAGAAATTGAATTTTCATGAAAAAGTATACAGATCATGAGTCCATCATACCCAATACCTCTCCAAAGTTTGAAGTGAATCAACCCAAGGGTTGTCGAGTTAGAGCGCGACATGTAAAAAATTGCCTTAAAATTGACGAATAAAGTCCCATAACTCCTACAAGAAAAATTGAATTTTCTCAAAAAAGTATACAGATCGTGAGGCCATCATACCCAATACCTCTGCAAAGTTTGAAGTGAATCGACCAAAGGGTTGTCGAGTTAGAGCACGACATGTAAAAAATTGCCTTAAAATTGACAAATGAAGTCCCATAACTCCTACAAGAAAAATTGAATTTTCCCGAAAAAGTCTACAGATCGTGAGGCCATCATACCCAATACCTCTGCAAAGTTTGAAGTGAATTGGCCAAATGGTTATCAAGTTAGAGCGTGACATATGAAAGGGATGGACAGACAGACAGATGGATGGATGGATGATGATAATTGAAGTATTGCAAAAATGGTTTTTGATCAAAATTATATGGATAATAGATAACTTTACAAAACTTTGTAAACACCCTTCAGACTGTTTAAAGATAACTCGAAACTCACTAAATTACACGTTCAGGCCTCGAAATTAATATACGCTTTGTACCATTTAATTCCATACCGATATTCATTAAATTTTCCGACTGTAATCCAAAGTTTTTATCTAAACACAACAAAACGGAATATTTACCAAATACTGTTGCCACGAGCCTGAAACTGGTACACTAAAAGAGACTATGAAGATATGTCAGTAACTAATAGCGAAATCCAAAGTAACTAAATCATGTTTTTTGGGGTTTTTTTGTTTTTTTTTTGTTTTTTGTTTTGAATTTCAAACTAACATCCTTTTGTAATAATTATAAAGATGAATACATCAGTCTATAAGGCTAGCACCCATCCTTGTTCCAGTGGTCTCCTATAATATGTGTAAATTGTGCTTTAAATAAATGTATAAATATATAGATATGAAAGTCCCTGTTAAAAAGATGAAATTTGTGATGTATTTCCCTCTTCGCCACACTGTAGATGTTTCATTCAATATTTAAAAACATATACTAAAGTCCACATATTATGAAGATAATATCCCATATTTCCAGTCTCGAATAGTGATACTTTCCATATCTAAATTCAACTTTAAAATAATCCAAAATGTTATAAGAAGACATGGACAGTATCCCTGATGAAGATCTATGGTTCCTGCAGCATATGGATTGATATTTATTACTCTTTTTAGAATTTTAGAATTTTCAAATTATTTCTATCCAGCCATAAAAATAAAGTTTCCTGAGACAATTTATTACATAGAAAATATGAAGAGGAACTAAATTATATATTTTTCGACCCATGCACATAATTATATCATATAAAGGTATCATGTCTATTTTTTATGGTTTGATAAATAATGAATGTGAATATGAATGTGATGTTAAATGATAAAATCGTAACCAGATGTGACAGAATGAATTTTGCACAGATCAAAACAGTGGAATACAGAATTAAACACTGATATGTTAACATTGATATAGGTATACCTAATTGTAACAGTATAATGCATTAATCACTTTTATTGAGAAAGTAAACATTGTAACAGTTAAAATGATAAATGCACACTTTCGTGACATGTTAGAACGAGTAACAAGAGCACAATAATAGGAAAATACTGCTTGTAGTTAAAACAAAGTGTGTGGATATTTACACTTAGGCCAAAAAGAAAAATATGTGTGTTTACTGTAGTCTGCTGAAAAAAATTAGGGTCGGTAGGTCGGGAATCTTTTTTTTTTTCCAGGCATTGTCAACGAAATCCGGAAAAATTTCGGGTCATTCCCAAGTCAGTTCCGAAATTAATCCTACAAACCGGAAGTCCTGCCATTTGCATTGTGTTTTGGAAGAAACTTGGCATATTTCTTGATTTTTGTCTATTTGAATGTCTTTTGAACCAAATAAAAAGTTTAAATGTCTAATTTATTAACTTTCCGTACCAGCAGAAGCATGTTACCAGATAAACTTATCAATTTACAGAGGTCTGTATCAAAAGAGGGTCGGTTGATAACAACGTTGAACTTTTTTTTATGAGAATCAATAAAAAGTTCTAGGGTCGGCATCTAAAAAATAGGGTCAATCGGACTACCGTAAACACAGATATTTTTTTTTGGCCTTATATGTTTTGCTTTTCATAAAATGGTAATTACTTTTTAATTTTAATTCTACTATTCATGTCTGGTAAAATTTATTAAATTTGAATTCCAGAGTTCAAACTGTTTTTTCTGTGAGATTCCTTTTACGGTCAAGAAATTTACTTTGTTCTCACTAACCAGCACCACCCCTTTTGTGTTTTATTTTTTTCATTTATTTTAATTTTTAAAGTTGTCATCTTCTAGAAACTGTAGACAGGTGTATGTGGCAGAGTGTTATTTTACTTATTTATGATATTTATTTATATAGTTATATAAATAATTAATATCAGTTAGTTTATTATTTTATTTAATATATTTTATGAGTTCATCATTTCTTTTCTCTATCTTTTCATTGGCTCATATTTCCTATATTCTTTCTATTCTTTTCATGCCTGAAAGACCGTAAGGTCATGTGTCTCTAATTCCTATTTTTCATTGGTTCAGTTTTGAGCGGTCACACTTTGAATTTGATCTTTGAGGGACATACTGGTCAGAGAAATGTCTCAGTGAAATCTACATTTTGCAATTTACAAAATTTATAGTTTCTGGATAATTATTCTATAACTAACAGGTCAGTTACTAATATTTCTTATTCCTAACAGTTGCACAATATTCTTTTTGTATGAATCTGAGTGAAAACGTATTTTTGAGTGAATCAGAGTGAAATGGAGTAAATGACTGAAACTACTTTTTTATTTTAATCAGCTATATCATGGGTTCATATATGGAGTAGAATACGATTTTAATATATTATAATGTTCAAGAATTGAACAAAATATCAGTATGGAGTATTATTTTTAAATATTGGCCCTGTTGATGTATTTACTGTATGTTATGTATTTTTATTATTATCCTATTGATTCCTTAAATTTATGAGGGTAATATTTATATTTTGTACAGGACCAGAATGATTTGTATATTAGAAGTACTCCTACAGTTGTATACTAGGATTTACTAGTTGGTTGAAGAATCCATGTCGGGCAGATGTACTATCTACATGGTAAGATCAGTGTATTGAATGTATTTTTTCGTTCAGTGTATTGTTCTGTCCGTCATGTTATTTTTAGTTCAATCAATGTTTTTGTTTGTGTCTTGTCAATTATGCTTACCTGTGCTTATGTTTAATGTGATTACTTTAAACAACATATACATTGTAAATTACCGATAATTGATTTATTCAGGTTTATTATTATTTAATGAAACAATACTGACTTTAACGAAATAATCTATTAGAATATTAGCTTGGTGTAGAATTGAGTAAAATATATGATATTCTGGTAAATGTACATGAGAAAACTATTTTTGTAACATTGGTTTTGTTCGTATTGAAAACAACCGTATTTACCTTATATTTTAATTAGGAATTGTCCTTTAGGTAAATTTGAGTTATTGCCCTTTGTACACTTCTTGAAACCGTATATTTATTATTGTTATTTGTGTACTTTCAGTGCTTTAACAATTGTTGTTAATAAAACCTACGAACCCTTAGCAGTATGATTTATTGATGCCCTACGACACCCGGCTACATGTATATACATATATCAAATCCAACTGTCGAAATGAAAATTTTATGGAGTTTACTAAATCGTACATAATACCAGTATTAATATGAAATATTGAATGTTTCACCCCGTTGACAACAAGATCTGTAGAATCTAAGACATGGAGATAAATCATTTCTTAAATACCCGTATTTATACGGTGCCGCCACCATACCCCTTAACCATGTAAACTTCGTTTGCTGGGTTATAATAAAACTCATTCATTTATTGTTATTCATTTATGGGCGAATGCCCCTAACCTGTGGAAAAATGGCCTGGTTTCGTGGTTATCAGGTTATTATAGGCTTGTTCGCGAATCCAATCAGTGACATCACAAAATCAATTTTTTGGTTGGCAAAATTGGATTTCAGGAATAAATTGCATTGTATAGCAATGGAAAGGAATTTTATTTTTTTAATAACTTTTTACATACTAGTCCGATTTTGGGTCTGTAAAATGCTGCATAATAAACCTCGAGTTTTTCATATTTTTTCTACTGATTTCCTTTTTCTAAATTTCCTCTGAATAATTTGAAATGTGTATTTCAAATATTTGGAAATTGTCAAAATTTTGAATACTTTACAAATATGTCAATTAGATCAAATAAAAATAATCAAATATAGAAAATTTTCATATCCAGTAAAACTGTAAAATGTCTTCAATTCAGATCAAAAGAAATTATCAAATTACCTTTAAAAACAAAAAGTGAAAACATACAAGTTAATTGAAAATGACATTTTTATGACCCTAATTAATGATTACGATTTCTTGCCAGCCAAAAGGTTCCACAGGTAAAAATATCGAGGTTGTGACGTCACGGCGAATAAGCCTATTGCTAGGGGGAAAATGAACAGTTTTTCTTATACGGCTTCTGGAAATTCTATCACAATACGTGATGACATGTGTGTCATTCACTTTTTCACCCATCAGACCATTTCTTACACATATTCTAGTCCTTTGCGTAAGCACCAAAGTTACACAAAACAAATTTCAGAAGTTGCTTCGAGGTAGCAAAATTTGCATTCTGAATAGTTCTCTCCCTTTGTTCTGATGAAAACAAAATGACGGAACGAGAACGGGTAATTCCGGGAAAAAACTAATCATTGGATGGGGCCGGTAGAGGCAAATAATTGCGGAAAGGTTAAATTCAGTTGTACCTATTTTCAAATGAATAAAATATACCTTTTATTCAATAAGAGATATTAAAGCATGGACGTATAATGAGTAAAGATAGGTATAGTTTGAATCTATCTTTAATTGAACTGAAGATATCTATAATTGAATTTAAGATATCTTTAGTGTTTGAAGATAGGTTCAATTCAGTTAAGATGGGATCAAATCAATTCAAGGTACCAATCTTTAATTTAATTTAATATAGGTTTAATTTAAGTAAAGATGACAATTCAATCATACAGGTCTATCATTATATATTTAAAGACAGGTATAATTCATTTGAAGATAGGTTTTATTTTCAATTGAATTAGACCTATCTTATATACAAATCAAACCTATCTTCAGGGAACTATGTTCCCTGCTTTCTTCAATTATTAGAAGATAGGTATATTTACCTTATATATATATATATATTAATTTTGCACTGGGACTAATATAACAGGGATATGAAACTATTTAACAACCATAGTTTGATCGAATAAAAAGCGGTGTCCAGGCTACGATTTTCGGCTGTAACTTTTGATTTACTCAACATAAAATTATTCTAAAAAATTTGCCGAAAAGCTGATTTATCATATATATACACCATAAAATTTTTATTCACACAAAAATGAAATCCTAATTAAAAATGGGTAATAAATACACCAGGGGTTGTTTTCTTGTGTATAGAGGTCGTAAAATATCGAGAAATCGTCCAATAAACAAATGCCAGTTGTCGATGATTAAATGAGCGTCAGAACAATGAAAATCAAGAAAATCGGCTAACTTTAACTCGTTAGTTTACCTGTCAAATTCCATCCTACCATTACGAAATTTTATCATTATAAAGCCCTTTGTATTGGCTTTATTGTCATATATAATTTATTCAGGAAAGATTTTTAACAGTGCTGATAAATTTTGACTGATGTAACCACGCTCATGCAATTTTTTGAAAAAAAAATTTTGAGTTCAAACACTAAACTTTTCCCAGTGTATTTTAATAGTAAATTTTCAACTAAATTTAAAGAAAAATATACCATGATTCGCGTCGAAGTTTCATCTTTTCAATCATATAAAATTTGTAGCATTAAATATTTTGGGGAAAATAAAAAGTGTACTGAAAAAAAAACGTTATGAAGTGTAAAATTTCGCGGTATATTTCTAAAAAATCCAAAATAATCCAACTTTTAGAGCAAAGTTTGTGTACTTTGGTATGAATTTATTTTACAGAAACTATACTATGATTTTAAGCAATCAAAATGGTGTAATTTGTATTAAATTCGATGGGTTNGGTCTCTGAACCACTTGTCCAATTTTAATCAAACTTGACTGATAAAATAGTCATTCGGTAAATCCCTCAAAAAATTATCATTGCAACGAGGAACATAATTAAACAGACACATTCAGATCTATGTAAATTGTGTCTGGCAGCAATGGTCAATACTAGTATGTGAGCGACACAGATTCTTGCATGAAATTCAGTTGCATACAAAAAAAATCACAATTTGCTTTGTTATTTGTTTCTCTAGTGGACAGCACTTGTAATGGAACCATCTAAAGACCATTGTTCTTAAGTCTGATTTTGATTAGGAAAGTAGTTTCAGAGGAGAAGGTCTTTAAAATGGGTTTCTGATACAGTTCAGTGTTGAACTACGTTCGACCGCCGGCAGCCATCTTTGATCGGGCATAGACCTGACCGAACGCATTTAATATAAACACCATAGGACGTACTTTGTGACCAAATTTCGTTTCAATTGGCGTTGTAATTTCGAAGGAGAAGATCTTTGAATTATTTTCAATTGTGTCTAATCTTAAACTATGTTCCCCGCTAGCGTCCATTTTGGATGAATTACGGACCGGCTTGACACCACTATTGAAGGAGTGAATGCAACTTACCAAGATGAAAGCTTCAGCGGTATGGAGGACATTTATTAATTTCTTGATCAATAAGATCAAAGGTCAAATCGTATCTGGAGCATAACTTCAGAATGACACTATGGATAAAAAATGATAGTTACATAAATGAAAGATATAGGGGCAAGGAAGACACCTGTTGGTTTCAGGGTCAACTGTCAAAGATCAAAAGGCACATACAAAAACAGAAAATTGGTTTCCACAGCATAAATTCGGAACAGCATAATGGGTTTGAAAGAAATTTTAATACATAAAAAGTTTAGACTAGAAACTTATTGCTTTTGGGATCAAGTACATCGACAACAAGATAGAAGGAGACGTGTTTGTTTGCTGCAGACTTGCAGCAGATGTACAGCAAATCTGCAGCAGGCAACATTGTTGGCAGGAAGAAAACTTTCCCGTTTGCAAGTATTCACCTCTAGCTGCAAACGTGCTGCAAACATCGCGGATTTTTTGCTACAAGCTTGCAGCAAACTCACATTTTATGGTTGTAGAATGTTTGCAGGAAACTTTTTAATTTCATCTGATGTTTGCAGAACATTTCAGGGGAATTGATGTACAGAAACAGTAAACAAATCAGCCAATGAAATGACTATTAGATTTACTTTTGAAAGTGTACAAGAAAGATGTTTATAAATGTTAATAAGGGAATGCAGCATTTCACTTTGTAGAGATGATGAGTATTTTCTTTCAAATCTTATGAATTTTTGGTTTATCATAAAGTGGGTAAGTATATTAACAAGTATGTTTAATTTTCCTAATGTTTTTGTGCGAAGAAGAGAGTGCTGAATTTAAAAATGTAAAACTAAATATATTGAGATATACTAGTTTCAATTGAGACTTAGAGTATTATCAGTCACAGGATTCAAATTAGCTAAATTATATTTAAGAAATGAAATTTTTCTGTAATCAAATGTGAAATTTCGTGAGTCAGAAGTATTTAAATGCTTGACAATTAATAGTTGAAAATAAAGAAATTCAAAATGATTATGAAAAGATTAGGCTGACAGTGCCAAAGTTTCAAAAATATTCAGACGAGACATGAAAACACTTATGGATAAAGGGATGGTGGCGTCATCATAATTATCATGGTAAAACCACTGAACTAGACACCAATTGTGAAATAAATGGGTTAAAATTACATCACCAAGAAAAAGTGGGACGGGACAAAAACAACAACGACACAAGACGACTAAAGTGATCTCTATATGTCGTACCACAGTACGTGTGCAGGAGACACAATAAAAGCCTCTACACCATGATTTGTCATCTGTGATTATAAGAAATGCATCACCAAAGCTCGCAGGTGCTTACTACCGAGAACCAAAATCACCAATAGAAGCATTAGAACAGTTAGATGTATCATTAGCTAAGATCAACAACTCTGTCAAATACAGGAACTGTAAAATCTTTGTAGCGAGTGTTTTCAATTTAGGATACATAGATTGGTGAAATAAAGGAACTGTATACTCAGGAACTAGAGACAAAAACACTGTGACAAACTTATATCCATCCCTAACCATTATGGCCTTGAACCAGTTAACACCCTACCCACAAGACAAGGAAGAATATTCGACTTGTTCAAACACTGCAAAAAACTTATTTTACTTTATGTCTATAGGAGTGTAGGATGGTGTTTATTTCTCTGAACTTGATTACTCTTTATTTAGGGGCCGACTCCGACCTGTCGTTGGGTGTGGGGTTTCCTCACTGTTCATTGGTATTACTCCCCTTTGGGTCGTTGTCTCTTTGACACTTTTTTCTGTTATATCCATCCTGAACCATTACGGCCTTTAACCAGTTATCAATCTACCCACAAGACAAGGAAGAATATTGTTGTTCATAATATCACATTCAAACCTTATAACCCGGGCCTTATGCAGAGACATCAGACTTGTCCATCAATTGAACTCAGCGATCAGTCAGAGTAGTATTAAAACAAGGTAGACGGAGAAACACCAATAGGAAAGTTTACAACTATACAGAAACAGACCGGAATGCAGCAAAAGCTACCATTGCAGATCTATGCGACAAATTTATCAATTCAGACAGGGATCATAAATCAATTGAAGATTAATGGCAATACTTCAAATCAGCAATATTCAATGTCAAGGACCAACACATACCGAAAAAAGACATCAAAAAGAAAACCGATGTACCATGGATGAATACACAAATAAAACATATAAGGAAAAATTCGTTAAGGTTCCTCGGAACCACGTGTCTCGCCTGCTCAGTAAGGTATGATTATAATAAGGGCAATACTAACATTTATATATTTTCTGTATTCCAAAAAATAACTGGTCTTTAAGAGTTTCGGGAAATTTACCAAAATTGGAATCAAATATTTTTGCAATTCGGGTATTGAAAATGACTTTGACAAAAATATATTTAAAATGGTATGGTTGCTAGGCAGAATTCCAAAAAATAACAGATCTTGAAGAGTTTCGGGAAATTTACCAAAATTGGAATCAAATATTTTTGCAGTTCCATTATTGAAAATTACTGTTTTCAACAATATATTAATAAAGAAGTATGGTTGCTAGGTAGAATTCCAAAAATTAATTGGTCTTAGAGAGTTCCAGGAAATTTACCAAAAATCGGAATCAAATTTTTTTGCGCTTTTATGCATTAAATGTTTGTTTATTTCAAATTCACTCAAAAACCATGGTTGCTAAGAAGAATTTCAAAAAATTGCATGTCTTGGACAGTTTCAGGAAATTCACCAATGTTGGAATCAAATATTTTTGCAATTCCGTTATTGAAAATTACTGTTTTCATCATTATATTTAAAAAAAAGTATGGTTGCTAGGTAGAATTCCAAAAATTAATTTGTCTAAAAGAGTTCCTGGAAATTAACCAAAAATCAGAATCAAAAATTTTTGCAATTTTATTCATTAAAATGTTAACTTTGTTTATTTCAAATTCACTCAAAAACCATGGTTGTTAAGAAGAATTTAAAAAAATTGCATGTCTTGAAGAGTTTCGGGAAATTTGCCAAAATTGGAATCAAATATTTTTGCAATTCCATTATTGAAAATTACTGTTTTCATCAATATATTTAAAAAAAAGTATGGTTGCTAGGTAGAATCCAAAAATTAATTTGTCTAAGAGAGTTCAAGGGAATTTACCAAAAATCGGAATCAAAAATTTTTGCAATTTTATTCATTAAAATGTTAACTTTGTTTATTTCAAATTCACTCGAAAACCATGGTTGCTGAGAAGAATTTCAAAAAATTGCATGTCTTTGACAGTTTCAGGAAATTTGCCAATGTTCGAGCGGTGTTTTTCATTTCTTACGCGTTCAAAATTATGCTTGGCATCAAAGAATTGCCTACTTTTCTTCATTATTTGCAAAAATTTCAAAAATTATAGGTCTTCGATATTTTCAGGAAATCTACCAAAGTTGGAACCAGAATGAAAATTCCATCAACTTGTTACATATCTGCACACTGCATGCAGCAATGTCCTATTCTAATGAAATTCTGTTAAGACACAAACGCTTAATTCACTTTCTGTCTAAAGAACTTTTATCTGTGGATTAACACATTGAAATTTTTAGCAGAAAACTAAGTTCAAATACACAAAAAATATGGAAAAACCTTTAAAAAAAATCCATTTTTTTGACAATCATCTAACTTCTGACCACTTTTCAAAATAAATTTCAATAAGATTTAATAACTTTATTAACTTCTAAAAAAAACTTTAATCTGTGGGTTAACGTTCAATTTTTTGCATAAGTCCAAATACGGAAAAATACGAAAAAAAAATCAAAATTTTCATCTGGGGGTGATTTCTTAACATTTTCTAGCTTCTGACTAGTTTTTTTATGATATTCCAATTAGATTTAATAACTTTATTCACCATCTAAAAAACTTTAATTTGTGGGTTAACATTTCAAAAAGCTAAATCCAAATACGGAAAAAAAATTATTAATTTTTTTAGCTTGAGGTAATTTTCTGACCATTATTTAGCTTCTGTCCAATTTTGACACAATTCTATAAAGATTAAATGACTATTAAAACCTATGAAAAACTTGTACAATTGTTGACGCCGCCGACGCTGACGACGACGACGGAATTTGGATCGCTATGTCGTCTCGCTTCCGCGACTTTCGTCGCAGGCGAGACAAAAAGAAGAGAATATATAAACAACTAATAAACATGGATAAGATAGCAAGCATGCCAAAGATTTAAAGAACTATCGTCAAATAGTAAGGAATGCACTGCATCCAGCACACCACCAATACTTGAGCAACATGTTAGGTCCAGAGAAAGTCACAAATCAAAGACCTCTTGGGTGAACTGTTCACCTCAGTTTTCACGAAAGAGGATATAAACACCATCCCAGACTTAGGGTCATCTATATGTATACCTATGAATGACATCAACATTTCCAGGAATGGTGTCTAAAAATGCATCGATAGACTCAATGAGAAGAAAGCAGTTGGGCCTTACCAATGCGATTTTTGAAAGAAATGAAGAACCAAATTACACCATTATAGATCACAATTTTTCAAAAGTCGCTAGATAGAGGTGAGATCCCAAAGTTAAGAAGACTGCCAATATTGTACCTATATTTAAGAAAGGCGACCGCTCTAAACCAGTGAAATACCGCTCAGTATCATTAACAGCTGTTGTATCCGAGATGTTGGAACATAATTTTGTCTCCCAAATAATGGACCATCTCGAACGCCAACATAGCCAGCATGAAAATCAACATGGATTAAGGACTAAGCAGTCTTGTAATGCACAACTGATGATGACAACCGACGACATTGCTAAAGAACTAAACCAAGGAAAAAGGGTAGACATGGCCATTTTGGACATTTCAAAAGCCTTTGATAAGGTTCCACATCAACGACTATCAAGGAAAATCTTTCACTATGGAATCCAAGGGAAACAAAAATTGAGTGAAATTTTCTAAACGATCGTCTACAAATGGTAGTTAACAACGCATCATCAGAAACAGCGCCAGTAACACTAGGAGTACCACAAGGGACAGTCTCTGGTCCTAAACTCTTCTTGATATACATTAAACATCACTAACAAAATATCATCTACAATAAGATTATTTGCAGACGACTGTGTACTTTACCGGAATATCAACTGCTAAGGTGACAGTAACCTTCTTCAGCAAGACCTTGATATGTTCATGGAATGGAGCAGAGAATGGCAAATGAAGTCTAATGTGAAGAAGTGTGCTACTTTACTATTAACACTTTCAGCGAAGAAGAAATCAGTTGAATATAAAATGAGAGGAGAACCCTTGAATATAGTTCACCACCATCCATATCTAGGAGTAGAACTCAGGGACAACCTGAAATACAACATCCATATTGTTAACATCTGTAAGAAAGCTTCAAGGACTCTTGGATTTATAAAGAGGAATCTAAGACATTGTCCATCTAAAGTAAAAGAGAGAGAATACTTAAGCTTAGTAAGACCCATGCTAGAATACGCATCACCAATATGGAATCCTCAGCAAACAAAACAAGTCAAACAGCTAGAACAAATCCAACGAAATGCAGCCAGATTTGTATGTAATAAACCATACAATCCGGTAAAACCTGACAGTGTGACATACCACTAATGAAAGAACTGAACTGGACATCTCTACAATATCAAAGAATCCAGTCTGATGTACAAAGTCACTCACTCTCTATTGGCAATTCCACCAGCCTATCATCCAGTGCTTGCTACCGCACGAAGTGCCAGTATATACAACAGAAATACTCTGAAATTTCTACCATACCACTGCAGAATCCACATTTATCAACAATTGTTCGTTCCTCTTCCAACAATCTATCGGAATATATTGTCAAACACTATTATACAGTAACCGGCCCTGGAGGATTTCAAATCGTCCATCCAGAGACAGAAATCATGGATAAAACTCAACTAGATTATTCTTTCTTTGAACAGTGTAAATGTAAGGACTGTAAGGAACAATTGGTAGATCTAATTTTAATTAGATTGCGAGACGGTGAAACGCAATTCAAGGCCACATGATTTGAAGTAAAAAAAATCAAGATCAAAGAATGAGGTTATTCCTTCAATATAAATCAAGATGTGTTTGTGAAACACTATGCCCCGACAGCAATTATGTCTACAATACAAAATGAATGCTAAACATTGCAGTATACACTAGAAATTAAGTTTTAGTAGACATTATACATGTAAAGTGGAAATCATGAAATTTCGTGAAATTGTACTAAGCTCCATTAGATCTATTCGCATATAGAATATCAAGCATCTAGCAATTGTAATTAACGGGCTAAAAGCAAAATTTTGATTTTGACATTTTGACCCCTGTGACCTTGACCTTTGACCTAACCCCGAATTTGGAGTGAATTTGTAATAAGCTCCATTAGATCTATTCACATATAGATTATCTGGCCGCTTACAATTGTAATTAACGAGCTAAAACCAAAATGTAGATTTTGACCCTGTGACCTCTGTTACCTTAACTTTTGACTTGATCTTAATGAAATTTGCATAATGATATTCAGCTTTATATGATTAATATACAGGCCAAACATGAAGTCCTTTCACATCTGGTTGAAAAGATATAGGCATTAATGTTAAGTTTTAGTTAAGGTTTTAGAATTTGCATTCAGTGATCTTGACCTTTGACCTGACCCTGATTTTTTCGTAGATTTGTACTAAGCTCTATTAGATCTATTCACATCTCTAGCAATTGTAATTAATGACCGATATCTAAATCTAGATTTTGACCTTTTGACCTGTGATCTTGACCTTTAACTTGACCTTAGTGAAATTTGAACAGTGTTGATCAGCTTCATATGACCTGTATACAGGCTAAATATGAAGACCTTACCACATCTGGTTAAAAAGATATAGGCATTAATGTTAAAGATTTTATTAAAGTTTTCAAATTTGCACTTAGTGACCTTGAACTTTGATTTGACCTAATTTGGGGGGTTGGTTTGTACTTCGCTCAATTGGATCTATTCACATATAGAATGTCTAGCCTCTAGCAATTGTAATTAACCAGCTATAGCAAAATCTAGAGCTTTCCGTTTGACCTTGACTTGGTAAAATCTGCAAAATGTTGTACAGCTTAACATGATCAATACACATAACAAATATGAAGAGCCTATCACATCTGGGTCAAAAGTTATGAGCAAGGTTAAAGTTACGTGGGTCAAAAGTTATGAGCAAGGTTAAAGTTACGGACAGACAGACAGACAGACAGACAGGGCAAAAGCAATATGCCCCTGATCTAAAGATCCAGGGCAATACCGATCTAAAGATCCAGTGGAATAAAAATTAGAGGCTCACATGAGCCTGTATCGCTCACCTGGTGACTGGTTTTATTCATTGGCACGATGAGACCACTCATTCATACTATAAATCAGTTCACCAGATGTTACATTTTCAATCATGGATGAGTTACAAACATAAAAATTACAAACTTTGAAAGGGAACACCCATAGACAATCGTAACCAAACTTGGTTCCAATTGGCTCACTCAGTAGGTTCAGAGGAGAAGACATGTGAATGCATTTCCCATAGGGTCCCTATATTAAACTATTTTCCACGCTGGCGGCCATCTTGGATGAGGTACGAACGTCAAAATCACAAACTTCGAAGGGGACAAGCCAAGGACTATTGTGACCAAGTTTGGTTGAATTTGGCTTGGTAGTTTCAGAGGAGAAAATCTGTGGATGCATTTTCCATAGGGTCCCTATGTTAAACTATGTTCTCTGCTGGCAGCCACCTTCAATGAAGTATGAACATAAAAATCACAAACTTTCAAGGGGACCACCTAAAGACTATTGTGATCAAGTTTGGTTCCAATTGGCTCAGTAGTTTCAGAGAAGAAGATCTTTGAATACATTTCCAATAGGGTCCTATGTTAAACTATGTCCTGTGCTGACGACCATCTTGGATGAGGTACGAACATAAAAATCACAAACTTTAAAGGGGACCAGCCAAGGACAATTGTATCCAAGTTTGGTTCCTATTGGCTTATAGTGGTTTCAGGAGAAAAGTCCTTTGAATGTATTTCCCATAGGGTCCCTATGTTAAACTATGTTCCCCGCTGGCGGCCATCTTGGATGAGGTACAACCACAAAAATCACAAACTTTAAAGGGGACCACCTGAGGACTATTGTGACAAAATTGGTCCACATTGGCTCCTATGTGGGTCGTCAGATTTTCTTCAAACTTGCAGGAAATGTGGATCTTACTATGCTGACCATTTTTGTAATTTAAACTTCACTTCTATCTTCTACCATTTTCAATATATAAGACTAAAAGTAACAAAAAAAAAACGAAAATTTTACGGAAAAGGGGCAATAACTCCAAGATGGGTTATCGGATATTCTTCAAAATTGCAGGGCTGGTAGATCTCATCATGCTGATCATTTTTACCGCATGTCAGATTTTTGATATCTGTAACGGTTTTCGAGTCATTTGCAAAAAACAGCAATTTACCCCTATGTTCTATTTTTAGTAACAGCGGCCATGTTGTTTGGTCTATGGACATAAAAATCACAAACTTGAAAGAGCATACCCTGGTGATCATTCAGGCCAAGTTTAGTTAGTATTGGCCCAGCAGTTTCAGAGGAGAAGATCTTTGAATAAAAGTTAACGGACGGACGGACGACAGACGCCGAGTGATGGCAAAAGCTCACATGGCCTTTGGCCAGGTGAGCTAAAAAATGATGCACTGAAACACTTGTGAAGTTATAAACATGAATATTGAACTCGAGGCTAAGACACTGAGTATGTATCTCTACCTTACAAAAAGCTTTTCCTAAAGGGTCAAATGCTAAATTATTTTCCACAATGGGAGTCATGTTTTTTATCAGATCGAAAAAGACTGAGCAATTTTTTGTAAAGGATCTCGGATATCATATTTCCACATAGTGAAGTTGAATTTGCTTAAAGGATTTCTGAGGTGATGATCAAAAATAAGACTTTCCATCAGGGCTAATTACTAAACTAAATGATGATATATCTGTGCAGGCTTCCTGTTGTTTTTTCTGTCCCCCGCCGCAACGCGACGGAGGGACATGGTAATGGTCTGCGTCCTTGCGTCTGTGTGTCCGTGTGTCACGTTTTTTGTTGACGCAACTCCTCCGAAACCTGGTCAGAATTCATTCAAATTTTACAGGATTGTTAGTCACCATAATAGTACCAGATCATATCGTATCGCCATTTTGATTCGTCAAATTTTGTGGGAGTATTGGGACTTTGATTATTTCCACATTGTTATACAATGGCAAATCTTAATTATGCAAATCCTCAGAAACCGCTGGCCCAAATTCATTCAAATTTTACAGGATTCTTAGTCACCATTAGTACTAGATCATATTGCATCGCCATTTTGATTTGTCAAATTATGTGGGAGTTATGGGACTTTGATTATTTCCACATTGTTATACAATGGCCAATCTTGTGGACAAAACTCCTCAGAAACCGCTGGCCAGAATTCATTCATATTTTACAGGATTGTTAGTCACCATTAGTACTAGATCATATCGCATCGCCATTTTGATTCGTCAAATTTTGTTGGAGTTATGGGACTTTAATTATTTCCACATTGTTATACAATGGCAAATCTTGTGGAGGCAGCTCCTCAAAAACTGCTGGTCCAAATTCATTCTAATTTTACAGGATTGTTAGTCACCATATGTACAACATCATATCGCATCGCCATTTTGATTGGTCAATTTTACAGGAGTTATGGGACTTTATCGACTTAATGCATGCTACAGCTTATAGGAACTTTTTGTGGGCACAACTCCTCGGAAACCACTGAGCAGATTATGCTGAAATTTTGTTTGAACATTTGCCACCATATGTATTTGATCATATTATGCTGCCATTTCGATTGGACAAATTTATCAGGAGTTATGGGACTTTATCGACTTAATGCATACTACAGCATAGGAAGACTTTGTGGACACATCCCTCAAAATTCAATTAAGGGATTTTGCTGAAATTTTGCTTGGCTGTTTGCCACCTAATGCAGTTGATCATATCCTGCCACCATTTTGATTTGCAAAATTTTACATGAGTCATAGGACTTTATCGACTTTACTGCAGCGGCGGGGGACATAGCTACGCATAGCAATCTTGTTTTTATTAACTAAGAACTAAATGGGTAATCTTTGTGAAGCACTTTATGTACATCTTTCCAGTACAGTTTAGTTAAATTTGCTTCAACAGTTTCAGAGCAGATAATGAAAATGAAGGTTTTTTTTTAATGGGGTCCAATGTTAAACCCAGCATGCCTGCAATGTTTATTGTCCATTTGGATTGGAATGAGCACTCTTTGTAAAAGACCTTCTATATTTATTCCTGTACAGTTTGGTTGAATTTGCTACATAGGAGTATAAGAGAAGATGATCAATCTATAAATTTCTCATAGGGCAAATGTTAACTGGTGGTTAAGTTTTTAGTTGAATCTAAAAAAATGAGCAATCTTTGTAGGTTAATTTCAATTATCATTACCGTATAATTTAGTGATATTTGCTTCAGTACTTTCAGAGCAGATGATGAAAAAGATGTTCTTCCTATAGGGTCCCAAGTTGATTTTATAAGAACCATGTTGGCAGCCATGATTTTTGTCGGATTGGAAGGAGATTAGCAATTGTTATAAAGGACCTCCTTTATACCATTTCTGTAAAGTTTAGTTGAATCTGCTTCAGCTTTCAGAGGAAAAGATGAAAATGTTGTATAGGGCAAATATTAAACAATTTACTATGCTGGCAGCCAAGTTTTTTTTTATTGAATCTGAACAAAATGAGCAATGTTTGTAAAGGACATTCCATAAATCATGACATTACATTTTAGTTAAATGTCCTTCAATAGTTTTAGAGCAATTCATGAAAATGATGTTTTTCCCATAGGGTCACATGTTAAAACCAAATTCCAAGCTGGCTCTCATGTTTTTTGTCGATTGGAGCAAAATGAGCATTCTTTGTTAAAGAATTTCAATACATCATTCCTGCCAAGTTTGGTTGAATTTGCTTCAGTCAGTTTAGAGGAGAAGATTTCCAATGGGTCAATGTTAAACTTAGTAACGTTCTGGCAGCCATGTTTTTTTGTCAGATTGGATTAAAATTAAGAATTTTTTGTAAAGGATAATCCATACATCATTCTAGTACAACAGTTCCAGAGTAGATGATGAAAATGATGTTTTCCCATAGGGTACCATGTTAAACTAATTACCGTGCTGGCAGCCATGTTTCAGAAACAAAATGAGCAATCTTTGTAAACAACCTGCCATACATCATTAATGTAAAGCTTGGTTGAATTTGCTTCCCAAAAGTTTCAAACCAGGAGAAGATGAAAATGTGAAAAGTTAACAGACGATGGACGGACAACAGAGGCCAAGTGATTGCAATAGCCTTTGATTCAGGTGAGCTGAAAACATAACAAGTATTACATAATACCCCATCCCTTCATGTAAATGGACATTTACAGGACAACTGCCCATTTATGTTTTTTTGTTAAACATTTTTTATCTATTTATAATTTTTTTTATTTATTTTTTCATTTTGTTTTTTTGTTTTGTTTTTGGTTAAATAAGAATGTCTCAGATCAACTACTGTGAAAGTACTATTGTTTGTTGGGTTCCAATTTTCATGCATTTCGTGGTTTGCTTAAACAACGAAATTAAGTTTCCAACAAAATGCATTTTTTCCATATAGTTTTAATGTATACAATTTGAAACCACGAATTTAAGTACCCACAAAATACTGATATTTAGGAAAACCACGAAAATTGATGTCCACGAATAAAAGTACTTCCACAGTATCAGCTGAAAAAATAAAAGATAGTAATGGTGCTCTTCTAAATGTTCCTGCATCTCAGATCCATACTTAAAATGTACTATGATGCGAGTCAAACATGCATGTTATATGTTGTTTTTTGACAGCCCAGCATCTCAGATCTGGAATTTAAGCTGAGTCACTAAAGCATATATTTGTCAAGTCCACCAAGTTTTAATACATAAGCTCAAATATCAACCATAGGCATAAGTTTATCCATTGTTGACTTATGTTCCCTGTTGTAAACCTGTATGTTTCATGTAGCACCTTTGTTTTATGCTTTTGAACGTTTGTCCATTTCCCATATTTTATGTTATTGTTTATGACATCATACTATTGTTGTGTGAATGTTATGATAGAACTTTGAGCTGTGTGGATGTGATGTTCTTGTTGTTGTGTTGTTATAACCTGTATGCGTGGAATTAATGAAGAATAAATGATGTTTTTATGATGGATGTTCAATGTTTATGACTGCTCGCCCATGGACAATGAATTATGGATATGAACTTTACCTATTTTAATTACATTCCCAAAGGTAGAAAGCTTTTAACTTTGTAATGGACAAAGACCAGACAGATAAAGACACAAAATGTTATATCACATCCCTAACTCTGTTGGGCGAGGGAGTAAATACCAAGTAAACAAAAGGCATTTGCAGTAAATTAAAAGTCAAATTGTCTCCCCTTCATGGTATATCACTGAAAACAATTACTGGAAGTAAAAAATATAACATATTTATTTAGGCAAACTAGCAACAGTTTTCATTAGCTATAACAACAAAACAAGACAAACATTTCACATTAAGTTACATTGTTACTGAACAAATACAAAAATCACTGATTTGTCACCCAAGAATAATTACTACATCATGTAGCTCTATCAACATCTCAACAAGCATTCAAATTATATAAATAATTTGTTAAGGTTCCGAGGAACCTAGTGTCTCGCCTGCTTACTCTGCCGTTGTTATATTTTGGCCTATATTAGGATGTGGTTGCTAGGTAGAATTCCAAGAAACAACTAGTCTTTGACAGTTTCAGCAAATTCCCCAAAATTGGAATACACAAATTTTGAAATCTTACCATTGAAAATATTGTTTTTTGACTAAATTTCATCAAAACTCATGGTTGCAAACCAGAATTCCCAAAAATTGTTTGTCTTTGAGATTTCAGGAAATTTACCAAAATTGGAACCATATTTTTTAATTCTTAGTTTTCAGAATTATGTCTTGTATAAAGAAATGACTAAAATATTTGATTGTATGCAAAAATTTCAAAATTGTTAGTCTTGGACATTTTCAGGAAATTTACCAAAGTTGGAACCGGGATAAAATTCTGAAAGATTATTGTGCTATTCACAACAATCTACAATCAAAATTGAAGTCCTTATTCTTAATTTTGTTTAAACATTGTTGATATATGGACCTAAATAGAAAATTTAGTCAAATTCATTGAAGCCGAAAATATAGGTCAAGGTGACATAATTCTGGCATGAATGTTGGTTACTACTTGTGATGTAACCACTTATCAATAATCATCAGTCTATGGCATGTAGGTGCTGACATATGGTGCAAACAAAACAATTTGATTGAAAAAAACTAAGTCCAACTAATGGCAAAATATGGAAAAATTGGAATTATTTTTTCTCAAAATTAAACTTGGAATTCAATAATTAGGTTGTACTAAATATTGTGTCAAAATTTCATTGATATTGAGTATGATTTCAGAAAGTTATTGAAGTTCAAAAAAAGTTTAACATTAGGGTTAACCAAATGTTAACGACGACGCCGACCACGGAATCTATGGTCGCTATGTCTCGCCTTCGCGACATTCGTCGCAGGCGAGACAAAAATTAATACGAAGTGTTGACTTGAAGTATTATTTCCTATTTTTTAAATATATCCAGTCCTTTTTTGGAACTGAAAATTTCATGAAGTTTGATCCAGAAAAGACTTAAGAAATTTAAAATTCTATAGTTTTTTTTCTAATTCAAAGATTGTTTTGAAATGAAATGCACAGTAAATTTCAAATGCTGGCAAATTTTGGTATATCACTCTATATTGTTTACTCAAAGGTGTTCACAAAAAAAAAATTACTGATACTGATAAAATGTTGTAGCAGTTAAAAACACACACTTCTAATTTTTTTTGTCATTTACTATCTTATAATTTGGAAAAATTATTGTCCAAGAAATGCATCAAACATCTGAACTAGAATACTTTGATAGCACATATCTAAAATTTTTATTTCTAGAAACTCATGATCAATTTGTACTAGCATAGATGCTACAAAATATAAATTGTGAGTCATCCATGGAAGATATGTGTCGCCTGCACAGCCCTTGACAAATTTGATCTGGGAAACTATAATTTCTAAGTTGGTAAACAGGAAGTAGATGCCTGACAGACCTGGAATCGCATAGTGCTATATATGAACCCATACTTAAGTCACTTACAAAATTTCAAGTGCCTGTGATTTGCAGTTATTGAGAAAAGTGTTAAGAAATCTTGTACCACTGACATTATTTGTTGAAAATAATCAATATTGGTAAACAACAAGTAAATGTCTCAGAGACCTAGAATCCGTAAGAGCAATATGGGGCTCCATACTCGAGCAACATGCAAAATTTCAAGTGACTGTGATTTGTAGTTGCTGAGAAATGCAAGACCTGAATTTGATAAGGCCAATGTGAAACCCCATACTAAATTTACATTCAAAATCTCAGGTGGCTGTGGTTTTTTTTGCTGAAAAAAGTGTTACACAAAATTTTTTATCTTTGACAGTGAACAGGAAGTAGATGTTTGACAGACCTGAATTCGATAAGCACAATGTGGAACCCAATACTTAAGTCACATACAAAATTTCCACTGGCTGCAATTTGTAGTGGCCAAGAAAAGTGTTACCAAAAAGAGGCATGGACAACGACCCTTATGCAAGACGACCAAAGTGATCCCTGTATGTTGTCCCATACTAAGTGTGCAGGCGACACTAAAATGCTGTCTTCATTCATAAATTTTGTACATAGATTTTCAAAAGCATTAAAAATTCTGAACATTTTGGTTGATATTTTGCACCTTTCAATAGTCCAATTTAATAATATAAATGCCAATGACTTAAGTGCTCTCCAAAGATATTATGCGTCATTCCAATTTCTTTTTAAATAGAAATCAAATACTTTACAGGATTGTCCAGTTACAGATTAACTGTTTTAACTGTTTGCTTATAAAAATGAGTAACAAATGCAAAATTGTCAAGATAATACTCCAGGCTTCAACTCTTTCAAAGTATATATATCACAGTCACTTGGGAAAAAAATATTTCAATTTGTGGTTATGAGATGTACCAGTTCCATTTACTTTCATCATCATCGTCATCTTCTTCTTCACCAGATGTACCAGGCAAGCCTCTTCTTGAATTTACTTTCCTCCATATGCGTCTGAAATAATCATTAAATCAATACTTATATTTTCTTCTTTTAACCAGAATTTCGTTCTAAAAAATAATTCATGAGTGTGATATAAGACTTGAGACAGATTATTTCAAAGTTAAGCAGCAAAACATTTACAGTTATCTACCATATGTTCAGAATATTGCAAATTAATTCCTGCAGGTGCAAATCCGTAAAAACTTTCTACAGATCTTCAATAAAACTAATCAACTAAGCTTTTCATTAGATATAAAAGTTCCATGGCCTAAATGAATTTATTCATGTACAGGGGAGATAATCCTTAAGACAACTAAAAATGTGTATATGTTTCACAGATAGACAAAAGTCCAAAGTCATTAGCAAGTAGAAAAAGATGGGAGCAGTCGGAAACGAAAGCTAATCCCCTTGCCTGTAGCATTTAAATTTCCAAACTCAGTTAAAATTTCAAAATATTCTCAAAAGCAGCATAATCCTCTCTAGGACGCATCCACTGACCAAAGATGATTAATGTGCCACATGTAGTTTCTCAGATATGAACCTTAATGCAAACTCAAACCTAAGTCAGTGAAGCATAAAATGTAGGTCAGAGCGTCCCAATTATCATCTGAAGCAGCATCACTCTCCAAGACGTATCCACTGACCAAAGATGATTGATGTACCACATGTAGTTTCTCAGATATGAACCTTAACGCAAACTTAAACCTGAGTCATTGAAGCGTAAAATGTAAGTCAGAGTGACCCAATTATCATCTGAAGCAGCATCACTCTCCAAGATGTATCCACTGACCAAAGATGATTGATGTGCCACATGTAGTTTCTCAGATATGAACCTTAGCACAAATTTTAACCTGAGTCATTGAAGCGTAAAATGTAGGTCAGAGTGACCCAATTATCATCTGAAGCAGCATCACTCTCCAAGATGCATCCACTGACCAAAGATGACTAATGTGCCACATGTAGTTTCTCAAATATGAACCTTAACGCAAACTTTAACTTAGTCATTGAAGCATAAAATGTAGGTCATAGTGACCCAATTACCATCTGAAGCAGCATCACCCTCCAAGACACATCCACTGACTAAAGATGATTGATGTGCCACATGTAGTTTCTCAGATATGAACCTTAACACAAACTTTAACCTGAGTCATTGAAGCATAAAATGTAGGTCAGAGTGACCCAATTATCATCTGAAGCAGCTTCACTTTCCAAGATGCATCCACTGACCAAAGATCATTGGTTTCTCAGACATGAACCTTAACCCAAACTTTAACCTGAGTCATTGAAGCGTAAAATGTAGGTCAGAGTGACCATATTATCATCTGAAGCAGCATCACTCTCCAAGATGCATCCACTGACCAAAGATGATTGATGTGCCACATGTAGTTTCTCAGATATGAACCTTAACACAAACTTTAACCTGAGTCATTGAAGTGTAAAATGTAGGTCAGAGTGACCCAATTATCATCTGTAGCAGCATCACTCTCCAAGACGCATCTACTGACCAAAGATAATTGATGTGCCACATTTAGTTTCTCAGATATGAGCCTTAACGCAAACTTTAACCTGAGGTGGGACGAACGGACGGACGGGCAAGATGCTATATCCCCTCCCCAACTCCGTTGGGCGAGGGGATAAAAAGACCTTCTTTAAACATCCCATAAAACACAATGATTTAAGAATATGCCAGTGAACATTACAGTATTGCAAGCATCAACAGTTGAATCCTAAATCACCAATCTGTCCTCTATAGTATGAAAATCTTTTTTCGGTAAGTTTTGAATATTTACAGTTTATAATCTGTCAGTGACAGTTTTGTATTGTGCTTGTGTTGTATTTACTTTTTAGTCCATCTCTTTCTTCTGGCAACATAAAATAAATGCTGCATTCAGAAGAAAATATACTATGCCCTGACCTACTTTGATGAAGATTTATCAGCATTACAAGATAGTACATAGTAAAGAGCTTGACACAGTAATTTGATTGTCACAATAAAGAGCTGGACACAGTTATTTAGGAAAAATGAAAACAAGCCCTTTTGATCACTTATATGTCTTAAACAGTAAGAGCTATGTTAAATTTGTTACATACACTACTGGAAGCTGTCAACAAGAGGAATCCAAAGACAAAAATACCATTGAAATACGATAAAAAAGAAAAATTTTAGCTAATATATGCTTTTGCAAATTTGGCCCCGTCTGAGCCCTTTTATTGCGGAAATACAATAAAAAAGAAAAATTTTAGCTAATATATGCTTTTGCAAATTTGGCCCCGTCTGGGCCCTTATATTGCGGAAATAGTAAGAGCTACACCAAATCTGTTGGCATTCTACTGAAAGCTTATGTCAAGAGAAATTCAAAGAAACAAACTCCAATAAAATCTGATCAAAAATAAAAATGTTCACATACTTAATACATTGGGATGTTGGCCCCTTTGACCCCTTATAGCTCAAAACCGGTATGAGCTATGTTAAATCTGTTGACATACCACTGAAAGCTTACAACAAGAGGAATCCAAAGAAAAAAATCCCATCAAAATGCAATGAAAAACAAAAAAATTATGTTATCTGTACATTTGCAATTCTGGCCCCGTTTGGCCCTCATAGCCCAGAAAGAAAAAGAGTTATCAAAAATCTGATGGTTGATTTTCATAAGGAATCTATTGCAAAAAACTTCATCAAAATCGGACTAAAAATAAAAAATTTAATTTTTCGAGAATTGCCCCTTTCTGGCCCCATTTATCTTCTGAACCATACAAGTGATCTCAAATCTGTTGATGTACTACAAATTAGAAATTTCCTCAGGATTACACTAAAGCAATCCCCACCATAATCTGATAAATAATAAATATTCTACAGCCAAATATATGAAAACACCCAATTTGGCCCCTTTTGACCTCTTTTTATAAACGGGTGGGCCACAATTATCAAAACCACCCCAGCCTTTCTTTTGTGTAAAGGAACATTGTGTCAAAATTTCATTAGGATTGATCAACTGAAACTGAAGTTATTGGCCAAAAACAAAAGTGTCTATGGACGACAACGCCACCAACAACAACGACAGCACTATACCATTATACGACCTCATTTTTTTTGCTGTCGTATATAAATTAAACCATTTACCTTGCATCCCTTTCACTGGTATCTGCATCTTGTATAGCATCTTTTAATTCACTCTCCATATCACCTATTGTTTTCTCTAAATATTCATTTTGTTTTAATAATTTCTGTACTTCAATCTGAAAATATGATTACATTAAACTAAACATGAAGTTATGTCATAAACAAAATACCTAATAGTAAAATTCAGATATTGCATTTGGTATCATGAAAAGGAGAATTTTTAAAAGTATGTCTTCAGGGGTCCAACCCAATTGGTTGGAGAAGTTCTAATTTGGTTGGAGCAAAATCATTTGTGTAAGTTACTAAGAACATTAAAATTGATAAAAATATGAAAAAGAAAGGAAATGGGGTAAATGTCAAGGAGACAACATCCCATATCCAGGTTAAAACGACCCAAAATGTTACCTTTCGGCAATGACTAAATAAATTCACCCTTTTCAGTCAATACTTATTAAAAATATATAAGATTTAGAAAGCTACTGAAGAAAAACATCAACCTACATTTTGAACTTCTACAATATTTTTGAAAGTTTTTTTTCAATAACTCATGAAATCTTTAATATTTTGAACATGTATTGAATGGTAAAGATTCAATTATGTAATTATTGTCGAAAGGGACATTTTATCAACAAAAATGCTCTTAATAACCCAAATTGAAACTATTTTGCTCAAACCAAATTAGGACTTCTCCAACCAATTAGGTTGGACCCCCTGGTCTTGAAACTATTAATATAAATATGACTTATATTATAAATTCAAATCTAATTTACACTTAAAGGGGTTAATTTTAATACAGGGAACTGAAGAAAATATGGCCATAAATAAATTGGTAAAAGAAATGAAAAAGTTTTAAAACATTTTTTATCTGTAAACGTTTATTAAAAGAATGGAAAATATTGACTATGAATATAGTTTTAGTTATCAATAAAATAGGTTGATATCACCTTTAATGTTACAATAGACAGGTCTAACAATATTCATGGATGTTGTTAGGTTTAGTTAATGTTCTGAATATTCTTTTATGGCGGATTTCCTGGATCACCACTGGAGTATCAAGGTAAACCCCTTTCAGGCAGCACAAATTGGTAAACAAAAGAATTCTATACAACAGGAGTTTTGAAGTAGTTCCAATAGGTGTTACTAGAGGAATATAAGTATATTCAATGATGAATTGCAAATAAAATATGTTTATGATCCAGGAAATCCGCCATAACATTCATATATAACTCCAAACAGAACAGATGTATTCACAATGTTTAATCGACTCTTTCTTAAATGACTTCTTTGATTTCGGCTTTCAATTCTATTAAATTTATGTTACTGTAACTAACAAATGATTTTCTATAAACAGTCAAAAACATGCCTGATACATCTCTCATTACTTGCATACTGGCTAATAAATATAACCAAGGTTCCATGACCATTGTGATGTAAATAAATATGCCCAGAACTTATTATTGTTTAAGGGCATAAACTTTTCAGGTACTTTTAGTTGGAAAGTCTACTTTTACCATTTACTTTATCCATATTCTTGCCCAGTAAAGCATATCTAAGCATTCGATAAGGCTTTCAAAATAATAGTTTAGTAATTCTTTCTGTACTTTTAGTAATACCATACCTCTGTTTCTTTGATACACTGTTCTAGATGAGAACACACAGTCAGTGGAACATAATCAGCTCTTAGTTTAGTTCGTAAATCATTTAAATCATCTAACTTTTCTAAAATTTGTGCTTTAACATGCTCAATTTCATCACAAAGCTCTGGTGGTGGTTCTTCTCTGTGTACGATTGTTGTGTGACCTTTTGGCTCTAAAACATGAAAAAATCTTTCAAAGAAATTTGTTTTTTTCAGAATATCAATGTTGAGCACGTAGTGCATGATCATAAGCATATGTATATCTATAATCCAGTGATTTTCGGCAATCAAAACTTCTATACTACTAATACTGAAAAGAGAATCCACAATTTCAATCATGTTGTCAAGTAAAGTGTATGTGCTTGAAAAGAAGTTCTCAATTCACACATTCTGAATGCATGTCAATTCTTTAACAAAGACAGTAATATATTTCACAAATGTAACTAGCATTTCCCATCTTTTAAGCAATATAATGTACTATTATATATGAAAAATTGTTGTCATGTGTACAAGCTGTCTATCAGTACAAAAAATCCTGATTTTTGGAAAGGGACCACCACCTAATGGTAGCTTTGACACAAAATTATGTTGGATTTACTGCAAATTTAAGCTAAGATTTAGATAAAAGCAGAAATTTTTGGCATTTTGTAGATCTTTCAATTTGTCCTCATTTGGACTCTTGTGGTTTCGAATTTGCATGAAATTAATAAAATTTGAAGAATATGTTGAGAGTTTTTAAAATGGAAATAACATTAAAACAGGATAAAAAACAAAGAGGTATTTTGAAAATGTGATTTTGGCCTTATCAATGCACTGATACTGTAAGGCCAAAAAAAAATTATCAAGATCTACAGAATGTCAATTTTTGTGTTAAGCCCAAATCACCACACCCAGTATATTATATCCTTAATTTCTCACTTTTTAAACATTTTCAAAAACAAACCAAAAAATAATACATTGGGGAGAAGCAGTAATTTAGAATAAAATATTAATACAAAATTATTATCTATTTAGTATTTAGTGTCTAATACCTGGAATTGGTTCATTCTCTAACCATGCCTTCTCTTCTTCTACTTTCCTTCTTAATCTGTAATAGAAGTTTAAGGATAAACATAAAGCCTAGGCTAAGAATAAAATACCTCAAGTGGTTAAAAGTAGTGAAAATACTTTTTTTTAAGTTTCAAGATATTTTGTAGAAATATTTAGAATGTATTTAGAATGTAGAATTTTAATCTGCACTCCAAGTTACACAGCATTTGAGTTTCTTGACAAATTTCTCATTTATTATACAGGATTCTAATATGGGGCCCTTCATTTGCTATACAAATAATTTATGATATTAGTACAATTTAAGTACAATTTGCGCAAGATATATAGATTTTAATATGGTTTAGTTTTCAACCAAACAATTAATTTCTGCACTTTAAATTATTACATTTTTTGTATTCCAAAAGTTAATTGTTATATTTTGTACACAATGTTTGAACATCGAAATGCAGTCTGCTTCAATTGTAAAGCTGGTTAAATTTCCACATTAGACGTCTGTCTGGCATTTCGTAATTTAATGATTGGCTTTCCTAGTTTTTGCATATTTTTGCTTGCTAACATTTGGGATAAACTGCTTATATTTGTAAAGACAAGTCAAGTCCATACTAAAATGACAATAAAGTAAGGCAGCCATGGTTTACTTCTTAAACCAGGTCTAACTTTTTTGCAATCCATTTTTTTTTTCAGATTTTAAGTTGAAATCTTATACAGTCATTACAACATGATCCTAGGATCAAATATTTGTAACAACTAACTTTTGTGAAGTAAATGCAAATGTTGTGATTTGAGACCAGTTAACATTGAACTTAATTGATTTTAATTGGCAGGATTGATAATTTAGTGTTTTCAGAACTTTTGAAATCACCCTTTCTATATTGGGGTGTAGTTTAAATTTACATAAGATCAACTATATCAAAAATCAGTAAACGCACCAAAGGTGCGAAAGCCAAGTTGCGAACATTTGTTATTTTCATAAGTACATCATCGGATAGGCAAATAGTTGCATATCAGCATATACCGGTAAATTCTTTTATTTCAATCAGAGATTTATAATGGAACTTTTGAGGAAGTTTGACTTTGTCCTAACTTGACTAAAAGTCAAAACATTCCAAGTTCCTTTCCAAAAAAAAAAAAACTTTCGGCAGGGGTTCTCCCTTAAAATCTAGTTTTTTATTTTATTATTGCTGAAATTGAAAGTGTGTATCAGAATACCTTTTTTTCTAATAATTTCAGTTTTCTAGTTTGGTATACATAGCAACCAAAATCTCCACTATCCATTGCAACTTATTTTAGACCACCTCTCAAAAAAATTTTTGGCAGGGGTTCCCTTATAATCCAGGTTACATACATATTGCTGAAGTCAACACATTCCAAGCCCCTCCCTCCTTTTCAAAAAAAAAAAAAAAAAAATGGCTGAAGTTCCCCTTATAACCATATAATCTAGTTTATACATATTTCTGACATTGTGAAGCAGATTTTTTTTTGAAAGATTCAGTGTATTGGTTTGGTTTCCATGGCAACTAAAAGCTCCACTATCCATTACAACCCATTTCAGACCACCATCAAAAAAAATTTTGGGCAGGGGTTCCCCTTATAATCCAGGTTATACATGTTGCTGAAATCAGTTTTAAAACATTCCAAGTCCCCCTTTCAATATAAAGATTTGGCAGGGGTTCCCCTTATAATCTAGTTTATACAAATATCTAAAATTGCGAAGAAAAATATGTAGCAGAATACTGTTTTTCTAAGATTCAATCTTCTGGTTTGGTTTCCATGGCATCTGAAAGCTCCACTATCCATTTAAACACATTTCAGACCACCATTCAAAAAAAATTTGGGCAGGGGTTCCCCTTATAATCCAGGTAATATGTATTGCTGAAATCAAAACATTCTGAGTCCCCCTTTCATAAAAAAAAATTTGGCAGGGGTTCCCCTTATAATCTAATTTATATTGTGACAGAAAATATGTAGCAGAACACTTTTTTTCCAAAGATTCAGTGTTCTGGTTTGGTTTCCATTGCAACTGAAAGCTCCACTATCCATTACAACCCATTTCAGACCACCATTCAAAAAAAATTTGAGCAGGGGTTCCCCTTATACTTCAGGTAATATGTATTTCTGAAATCAATAATTTACAAAAAAAAATAAACAAATGTATTTTTTTTTTCATCCAAAATTTTATTTTTCGTAATATTGAACACTTCTTCTTATTAAATTAATTACCTCCCTTAGTTTTATCACCTCCCTTTTCATTCTATCTAATTTGTAAGTTATTGACACCCAAAAAAAGTGTGTTGGTGAACATAATTAGAACTATAAAATGAATTTACATGTTCTAGCAGTAAAAAAACTACTTTTGTATGAACAATGAAAATTTTTTTAGCTATTTTTGTTATCAAATAATACCGAACATGTGATTTTAGGCTTTATTGAAATGTTTAAGTTTTGTTACATTTTTAGAAGTTGTGACCTTGACCTTTGTTGCACAGACCTCAAAATCAATAGAGTTCCTCCTCTAATCATAACTCATGCCTATGCCAAGTTTCATTTGGATGTGTAATGCGGTTCTGGAGATATTGTGTGGAAACGAATAAGTCAAATTTTTGTTCTATTTTTAGAATTTGTGACCTTGACATTTGTCGAACAAACCTCAAAATCAATAGGGATCTTCCTTAAATCACAACCCATGTCTGTGCAAAGTTTCATTTTGATATGACATGTGGTTCTCAAGATATCGTGCGGAAACCAAGTTGACGCCCGGACGCCCAGACACCATTCATCAAATTATAAGCCGAGTTCGACTTTGTCGCAACTCGGCTAATAAACCTCACAGTAAGGACAGCATGAGACTAGATGGTGACAAATAGTCTTGTTATTCTAATAGACTTTTGTTAAGGACATGAGTCTTAACATTAAGTTGTTTGCATAAAAGGAATATATGCAGTTTTTAAAAAGATTTAAGGCAAGGATATACTACAATAAATATTATCAAATAATTCAGAAAAATGTGAGTTGTACTAGTGCTAAATTACACTCTATAACTGTAATTTGTTGAATGTCAAATTAGGACACCCAGCTGAACAGATCAACAGTTGAACCCCACCAAATGTCAGTCTGCCCCCAAAACTTTTTTCATTACTAGTCTTTTGGGCTAGTTGAGATGACAAATTTACTAGTCCGAATTACATTTTAGTAGACCGAATATGAAATGAAATCATAAGTATAATGAAGTTCACATTTTAATTTTTTTTTATTCTTCATTATCTTTTAAGACTATTTTATTATTTATGAAGAACATTTAATTTGCCCTAATTCCATTAATAAAATTACTGCAACAAAAAATTCTAATTAGTCCAGTCAGACTAGTGGTTTAAAATTAAAAAATTTACTAGTCCAGATAAAAATTTACTAGTCTCGGGCATGGGACTAGTGCATAACGGAGCAGACTGAAATGTTTGTTTTCTATACCTTTCATTTTCTTCCAGACAATTGGTTGCTTTTCCTTCTAGAGTGACGACCTTTTGCTTCACATCATCCAAATCTTTAGGTCTGGATGTACCTCTGCTGGTCATTTGTTGGACCTGATCTCGTAACATACGACTATTCTGGGGTGCTTGTTTATCCAATAGTCGAGAAATGTAATTGTCATATTCTGTCTAAAATATTAATGACAAAAAACTTTCATATCAGATTATACTTAGTGAAACATTCATAAATGTGACTGCATTAGTATTTATGTATTCAAAATATTCAAACCATCACATATGTTAGTTTCAATTCACAAATATATTGCTCAGATTCTTAATCAAGTTACTTATCCTGCTCTTTGTGTTACAGTTATTTTCAGTAATAAAATCAATGATCTAGCTGGCTAAAAATAGAAGGTAAGAGTACCTATACACCTTCATGCTCCAGTTTGCCTTGCTGACAAGAGTGGTAACCATTCCATTTTAAGGTGGTTCGGGTGTCTAAAACTGCGCATCAGGTGAAAATTGGAATTTACCATCAAATGTTTTAAAAATGATTTCTAATAGTTCATTAATAGCTAATAAATTAAAATTAGCATCATTTATGCTGCGAGAGTGCAAAATATGTCCATTTTTGAGAAACTCTTATTTTATGAAGGGGAGATAATTATAAAGAAATAATAAGGGAAAAAAATCCCATTTTCGTGATTTTTCACGAAATAAGATCTGTGACCCCTATTTTTTATTTCATACTTTCAAAGAGATAACTTTAACACACTTTACACTAAATTTTAAACAAAATCTATTGTTTTGTTCATCTGAAAATTGCAAAAAATTATTTTCTCCCTATTATAGACTATATAAAAAAGGTAGTCAAAATCTTTCTATTTTTAGAAGCTTCTCCTGAAAAAACAAGTTCAGTGACCCATTGATTTTTTACTTTAATTTTGAAGTGCACTCAATATACTTTCAAACACAGAAAAATAAGAAAAAATCTATTGTTTTGTTTTAAGTCCCCGAAACTACTTTAATTTTGAGTTTGATTCAAATTTAACATGTGTTTGTAGAAACTTTGTCTCGTGTGCATTTAATTGATACTTTCATTGTATATTGTTGGTCAGGGTTTATGAATATTTATTTAAATCACATGTATTAGAATTATTTCATGTAATGTAAGGAGAACATTGAATGTTGCTATTTTAATACAATTATACAGCACAAAGGAAAGAAAAAGACTAAAATGTACCTATGTTAAAAAGTTATAAAAACAGAATTTAGCTTTGATGTGATCTTAAAAAAATTGTTTTTAATAGTAAATCAGGATTACAGACAGGGAAATTTAGTTTACTTAAAGCTTTGGTTAATTTTGCACTATAAAAGCCATTTTACTGACAGATTATCTTGGTTTACGTAGAAAAACTCACAGAAAGTTGAGGGCTATTTCAGAAATAAATGTATGGAGTTGGAAGGCACCCTTTTTTTAGCACCAACTTCCCATACAATTTTAATTCAATAATTTAGTGTTCCAAAGTCTAAGATTGTCCTTCAAGACCATCATCCATGTACTAAGTATTAAAGTGCCTTCCAAACCTCTCATATATTTTTCCGGAAATAGCTCTGAGGTTAACATGTTTTTATTTTCAAAAACCCTAATTACCATCTGGAAAGGCCATAATATAATAATTCCTTGATTCTCATCCATTTTATCTCAAAATTTAGGGATGGTGGGTGAATTTTATTTTATTTTTTTATCAAATTTTGTGAAAAATGCTGTCATTTTAAAAGAAATTTACCTAAATTGAACCAAAATCATAATAAAATTTTTGAGACGGGGGTGAGAATCTAAGATATATCTTATTATGGCCTAATTGAAATTTTTCACTGGAAACCAGGATTACTAGTGTAAGTGCCAGTAACAAGTCTGGCTGTCCCGAGTTCCTATCATTGACATTGTTTATGTTTGTCTTTTGTCTTGTTTGTGTTTTTCTGTGTAGTTCCCTGGCAAATTGTGGCATGTGATTGTAATTTTCAGCCATTGTAGATGTTTCCTGTTATCCCCTGTTTTACATTTACTAACATGTAAACTAGTTATGTTTTACTATTTTCCACAACAATTGACATTTTCTTTGCTAAACCATAACTATTCTTACAGTACCTGATATGAATGTTAATAATTTTGTGATGTTCTTGTTCATTTTTGTTTATTTGTTTTGTCTTTGTCATACTGTCTCAATTTGTGTTGTCTGTGAATTGCCGTGATTTTGGATTTATGATATAAGAATTTTCCCTTTCCTTAATCTTGCTTCGGTATTCCTTTGCGGATGTATGATAGACAGGGTTTCTAGTATATGTTTAATTTGGTAAATTTTACTTGAAATACACTTTTTGTTACCTTTACACATATATTTGATCTTTATACACATCAAAGACTTTTTACCTTTACACATCTAAGAATATAAGAAAATGTGGTTGATTCTGACATCAGATCTTCATACACATTACTGTATACTTGAAGTTTGTGAAAGTTGGGTCCTGTATCAAAAATATTTAGATTGTCTAGTTCCTGTAATATAAAAAATATTAAACTTTTTGGATACAAGAAATGTGAATTCAGTTTATCATAAGTTACAAAAAAAAAATTAAGCAATGTATGAACATAGACTTTTTGTTCCTCATATAGAGTAAATATCTAACATGTACCTCAGTGAGTATTCTAGCTTTCCTTACTTATAAATACAACTGTCTCTGTATGTAACATAAAATAATTCACTGAAAATGATCCATCAGTGCTAAATGTCTGCTCAGTATTGCTATCTTGAGATAAGTTCGTTTGGAACAAATAATTGAAATAAAGTTTGACAATACTATAACGAAGAAAAATGGAATGTTATGTCATAGATAGAGAATTGTAATACATTTCACAACTCATTTTTAAATTATGTTATTAAACATTGGCATTTTTTTTTGTCAACTGACTTATAATCTTTAAACAAAAAGTTCAAAGACATGAAAGAATTGTATAAAATTATGTCCAAAAAATCCTGATGAAACAATTAATTTACCTTCTGTAACCTTCTTTCCAGATGTTCTACAGCTTTGATACCTGTTAAGACATTCTGTTCTGAAGAATCCTGTTTTCTTAATATTCCACTTTCAAACTGTTTCATTTTACAAAACTGATCCTTCTTTGTGACACCAGTATGGTGTGTGGGTAAAAATGAATGTCTAAATGTCAATAATCCATCACGATCAAGTCTTTCTGTCAACTCCTCCATAACATCGTAATCATCTGGAGGTGGTGTTTTCTTAGTAAGAGGTTCAGTAGCAGGGTGAGGTAACATCATTTCCTCTGCTTTTAATTCCTCGACTAAAACTCCATCATTTAATTCACTATAAATAGATTTTCTAGAGACTGGACTGATATCTTTCCTTGTTGAAACAGGTCTTGAATCTTCGTCTCTCTGCTGCTTTTTGTGTTTTTTCTTTTTAATTGACAAATCTGATGTACCTTTCTTTGGCAATGGTATACTTCCAGAAGTGCCAACACTAAAATCATAAAGTACATTTAGCACACTTTTCAACTTCTTCTTATCCTCATCAGTATGTCTTTTTTCAACATTTTTGTCAGTCTTTGAATCAGTTTTTGGTGTTTCTTTTCCAGCCGTCCATTTTGTACAGGCCCATTCTGATTGTGGTTTATGCAATAAGGATTCATTCAGATGTCCTCCAGCAAAGTCTCTTATATCATTTTTTTGTTTCAACTCTGCATCATTCAGCAAATTTCGAAGCTGTCTATGAGATGAAAACTTATATGCTGCCATTTTTATTCTGTATCAGTCCTGCAAATATTTAACAGTTTATATCAATCATACATATATATTTTTTATGTAAAAAGTATAACACTAGTACAAAGACAAAAACAGTGTCAAGCCCTTCTATATATACAGAGGTTGATTTAAACTTATAGTAATAGAAACAGCTCTATTTCTCCCTAGTTCTATTTAGGGACTGACAATTTAACTTGAAAGGGGGGTATGGTTTTTTTTCTGGACAGAAATCTTTTTAACTAGTATAAACGAAATATTTTTTTTGAAAATAAGCATTATTTTTTGGGGCAGAAAGCCCTGTTCAGAATATTTGTTTTCATCACTTTTGCAGCCAAATATTTTTTTCACATAAAATCAGCTTCAGAATATTTTTTTCAAAAAAAAACCATAGCCCCCCCTTTAGGTTAAATGGTCGGTCCCTTAGACAAAACGATAGGCAGAATGGTTTTTATTAGCAGGTATCTTGCTGTTTGAAGTACTGCTTTATCTTCATATCTCAAAACAACCAATGGGATTACCTTAGCAGATGACCATTAGATTATACAAAAATAAGATAGATAATATCAACAAACACATAATTGCCTAATTGGTCAGTCAAACAAAGGTTAATGGTGATCGATATTTAAAATGGGTCCAACAGTTTGTCAGACCAATGAAAATTCTACCAGACCCTTTTTTCTGTACCTCCTAAAAAGCGTCAAGAATTCCAAATAATTTTTATAAACAAATTTATCAGGATTGTTATGTGGGAGACATGTAAAAGTGAACTCATCCTGAATTCCTTCTAGCAGAAAAGCACTAGGGTGTTAAAATCTTCTGCAGTTAAACTGGAAAATTTTGATCTGAGAGATAAAAAAATTGTCTGACCCATCATTTAACCTTGTGAGCTTTTTAACTATTCATCATAGTACAACTTGGAAGTTTGTCAGACAACTGCTTATTGGCTGGGTCAGATGGGTCCCACTAATTTCAACAACATTCAGTCATTCCCACAATATCTGCATCACAAAAGTAAAATGTGATGTCATTTAGCTGCATCATATAACACTAGAGGCTCTCAAGAGCATGTTTAGCTCACCTGGTCCAAGACTGGCATAAACTGCAGCCTAAATTACTCATTTTTTAGAAGTTTCAAAGGAGAAAATCTTTGAACGTGTTTTCCCCATAGGGTCTAATGTTAAACAATGGTCCCCGCTGGCGGCCATCTTGGATGAGGTGCAGATTTGTCAGACATAATTTTTTAAGAAGACCATTAAAGGCCTATTGTTACCAAGTTTGATTCCAACTGACCAAGTACTTTCAGAGAAGAATGTCTTTGAATGTGTTTTTCCCATAGGGTCTAATGTTAAAGTATGTCCCCCGCTGGCGGCCATCTTGGAATACATGCAGACTTACCAGACACATTCTTCGATAGGTACCAACTATGGACAGTTGTCCCAAAGTATGGTTCCAATTGGGCAAGTAGATTCAGCAGTTTCCACGGTAATTTAAAGCCCCACTATCCATTACAACCCATTTCAGACATCATTCAAGAAAAAATTTGGGCAGGGGTTCCCCTTATAATTCAGATAATGCATATTGCTGAAATCAAAACATTCCAAGTCCCCGTTTCCATAAAAAAATTTTGGCAGGGGTTCCCCTTTATAATCTAGTTTAAACATATTTCTTATATTGTGAAGAAAACTATGAAGCAAAATACGACAATTCAGCTTACATTGTACAGTCTCTTAAACTTTGGTAGCTGGAACACCACCAATATCTTGGTCTGTATTTGAAAGTCTGATCATGTTTTACTATATTTTTTTTTGTTTGGCTTTTTTGACAAAAAACATTCTTGCTAAGGATCACTTTCCACACCAGTTTTGAAGTCAAAACATCATTTTGTAAATGGCGGGCAATGACAATTTTCAACATCAGTTTTGAAGTCACAACAGGAAACCAAAATTTCATTGAAATTGGACAATACAATGTATTGAATTTTCCCGCCTTTTTTGGTGGCCATTTTGAAAATGGTGTTCAACGAACAATTTTCAACACCAGTTTTTGAAGTCTCAACATCAATATCTATTTGTAAACCAAATTTCATTGAAATCGGAAAATGTTGAATTTTTCCACCTTTTTTGGTGGCCACTTTGAAAATGGCATTCGACGAACAATTTTTAACATCGGTTTTGAAGTTGCGATATCAATACCTATTTGGAAACCAAATTTCATTGAAATTGAACAATGTTGAATTTTCCCGCTGTTTTTTGGGCGGCCATTTTGAAAATGGCGGTCAAAGAACGTTTTCAACACCACTTTTGAAGTCAGCACAGCATGGCAAACATTTTATCAATTTACACTTAACCTTCATCTTCTGTAGTTTTGGAAATACATGTAAAAGACGAAAAATATGAAAATTTTGAAAATTCTGTGAAAAAAGGGCAGTAACTCCCTCAAGGGTTTTTGGATATTCTCCAAATTTCAGGGTGGGTAGATCTTGATATGCTGAACATTTTTGCCATTTAAAGTTGACCTCTATCTGCTATAGTTTCTTTGATAAAAAAATAAAAAATATTAAAATTTTGAAAAATTTCCGGAAAAAGGGCAATAACTCCAAAACTGGTAATCAGATTTTCTTCAGAATTGCAGGGCAGGAAGAGCTGATCACTTTCAGCCCTGTCAGATTTTGGATATCTGTAACGGTTTTCGATCGAATTATTTGCCAAAAACAGCAATTTACCCCGTGTTATTTTTAGTAACGGCAGCCATGTTGTTTGGTCCTCGGACTAATCTAACACAATTTTGAATCTAGATACCCTGGTAATGATTCAGACCAAGTTTGGTTAAAATTGGCCAAGTGGTTTCAGATGAGAAGATTTTTGAAAAAGTTATGACGGACGGACGACGGATGACGACAGACGCCAAGTGATGGCATTTGCTCAAATCGCCTTTTAGGCCAGGTGAGCTAACAAGGTGGCAGCACCTACTGATTGGGGTCTCAATATCCAGATGGAAATATCAAAAAATTTTTACTTTCCTTGACTGGCATTTATATTAGCCTTGGCAAATTGTGGCATGTAATTGTAATTTTTAGCCATTGTAGATGTTTCCAGTAATCCCCCTTTTTTCATTCTATGCATTAAATTTGATCATATATTTGTAGCAATTCGAGCAGATTGACCTAAGTTTGGTTTGCTATGGTAATTCTATACTTCTTTAGCTCTAAGCTTCAAACAGGGAACCTGTCTCAACCTGTTTGAAATGATATATTTCACTGTTTCTCCAGAAATCCTGCCACCTAGAGTAAATAATAATAATAATAATAATAATAATAAAAGCTTTATTTAAAGAGGGTCACACAGTTAGTACAAACTAATCTTCCCTGAGGCCCTCAATAACAATATTGAATACACACAAGATAATGCATACTACAATTAAAGAGTACATTGTGATATCAGATACAAAATGTTATAAAAATTTATTCAGCTGGTACAATTTGTTTGTTGAGCAAGTAGCATTTTAGCTTATTTTTAAAAACCACAATATTCTTAGAATTTCGCACTGAGCCTGGTAGAGTGTTCCATGTAGAAGGTCCAGAAAAACTAAATGATTTTTTAAAAAGTTCTGTTTTAGTTTTTGGTACATATAAATCACCACTAATAACATTTCTTAATTGATATGGATTACTCTGAGAGATGTACCTAATCTTGTCGATTAAATAAGAAGGTGCATCATCATTTAAACATTTAAAAATCAAAACACATCTGTGATATATAATCCTGTTATCAACTGTCATCCAACCAAGTGTGTTAAACAGTGGAGCAGAAGGAGCTAAAAAATCTTTATCTAGAATAAGTCTTGCAGCTAGGTCAGAATTCAAAAGTAAATTGCTCCATGTCAGAATTAAGGCTATTCAGATACAAATATGGGCTATTCCATTTCCCAATTAAAACAGAGTTCCCAAATTTGTCTTCACATTTTACACACTTCTGCAAAGGGATTATCAAAGTTTAATCATGTATTTTTAGAGACTTTGCCTAATATGCGTTTACTCCATATACTTTCATTGTTAATTAAAGGGAAGCTACTGTAGACTGACCAAACTCGGAAATTTCCAATACAAACTAACCAAAATGAAAAAAAAAAAATTTCTATTGAAAACTTCATCTTTATTAATGAACTATGTCTAAATATTATGTGTTATGTAAATCAATGTTTATTTGGTTTTATATCACACCTGATTTCATTTACAAAGGGTATTAATTTTAAGGGTTTCTTCTGTAAATCTAGTTACTTCCCTTTGAGTGAAAATTTTAAGGAACAAAAACAAAGTCAGTAACTGGCAAATCACCAATTGGAGGCCAACTCACTTTCTTATCCAAACTGGATTGACCAATCAGATCAGGGGATTTTAATCTTACCCGCCGCCAATATAGCTAGGAGAAACAAATGATTTTTACCTATTTAATCTATGTAAAAAATCAAATTTTCCATTTGATATATCTTCTGACAGTTCTGTGATACAATAACTATGATCTTGAAAATCGGATATGTTATCAATCTTGGCATTTCAAATGTATGTTTCCTGACTTAATATATCTTGAATAAAGGGCTATGCTGAGCGCAGCATTATATGACCACAGCATGTCGACCACTGAAATTTGAACAAGTGTAGATTAAATTAAATGTGGACAAAGTAAATTAGAGCTTGACACAATAGATGGGCACAAAAAGGAGCTTGACACAGTAATTAGCTGGACTCAAACTAGGGAGAAAAATCAACCCTGTTGATCACTTATGGATAAAAAACAGTAAGAGCTATGCAAAATCTGTTGACTACCAACTGAAAGCATACATCAAGAGAAATCCAAAGAAAAAATATCAAATCAAAATCTGATGAAAAATAAAGATTTCTCATATTTAAAAAAAATTGTTATTTTGGCCCCTTTGATCCATTATAGCTCAAATAGCTGTTATAGGAAACAAAAAGAGCTATACCAAATATGTTGATATACTACTGAAAGCTTACAACTAGAGGAATCCAAAGAAAAAAATCCCACTTAAATCCGTTGAAAAATGTTAGGTTATCTACATGTTTGCAATTTTGGCCCCTCATATAGTTCAGAAAGGAAACAAGTTATCAAAAATCTGAAGGTGCAGCACCATATCAATTTTTCTCAAGGAATCCATTGCAAAAAATTGCATCAAAATCTGACTAAATATGAAAAAATTAATTTTTTGAAATTCTCCCCTTTTGGGCCCCATTAATCTCGTGAACGCGACTGAACGGTACATGCCACGTGAAATTCTTTGACATACATCAGATTGGAAATTTGCTAAGGAGCACATTGAAAGAAACCCCATCAAAATCCAATATGTAATAGAGATTCTACAGTCAAATTTGTGAAAACACCCGACTTAACCCTTTTTGGCCCTTTGTTCTAAAATGGGCGGGGCCAGGAACATGAAATTATTACCAGGACTAAGGCAAGTGCCAAGAAACATCATACTAAAGTTTATAAAAGATCTGTCAACTAGAAACAAAGTTATGCTGTCCACAGATACGAAAATACTCAATTTTACACCTTTTTGGCCCCTTTATCTGAAATGGGCGGGACCAGATACCTGAAATTAAAACCCAGGCCAAGAAGCCTCATACTAAAATTTGAAAACGATCCATCCACTAAAACCAAAGTTATGATGTCCATAGACGCCGACGCCAACTGGGCCATACCATAATACGACCTCAAATTTTTGTGGTCGTATAAAAATGAATGAATAAATTTAAGTTGAAGTTACATAGATATATAGTAAAACAATGACTGTTTCACTGCCCAATTAGTTAAGTACCCAGATGTACAGATAAGAGAGTGGACCTATTCAGAAATTCAATTTCCATCCTTGTAAATGATATGGTGTAACAGAGGATTTATTCCGGCAGTGTATTCTTTCCTTTTGGATAAAATGCACTAGGGTAAAATATCCACAACATCTAATTGACCAATTACAATGGAGTTCTGTCCGTGATGGAATAAATACCAAGGTAGAAATACAATAGGTTGTTTGTTTGCTGGGATATTCTGCATGCTGGAAAGAAAGTAGGCTTATAGTGGCACAATCTCAGTGTACAAAGCAGACCGGTGTGTCCGTGCGACTTGGAGACTAATTGACTAGAATTACAAAGTTTTACAGGGTACTACTTATAAACAAATTTTCGCTTAGAATGCTTGAGTATAACACTTTTGAAAAAAAAATAAATCAAGCTTTAGAAGTTTTGTCTGTACTCTGTGTTAAAATACAGCTTGACCCATTTCTGTGTAAGCATTGTTTTGGCAGGTGTGTCTGCGCATGACCTAGAAAACCCAACAAAGGAATGTTAAAATGGAAAAGTTTACAAAAGGAACAATGTAATAAGGGAAACTTATTATTCCGTTGATATAATGATGCAAATTTGTATTGAAATTACACAAAATACTTGAAAAGGGGGCTTTGGAACACCAGTAAGGTTAAACAGATTAGTTGTTTTTCGCCTGTAGAAGTTAATAACATATTTTTCGGCCAAATTTTGTATTTTTTTTACTTTTTCAGTTGTAAACTACCGGTAGTTGACAAAAAGTTTTGTGTTTGCCTAAAATTGGCTTTAACATCTAAAGGTCAGTGGTGCAGGGAAACACCGGATGTGTGGACACTGGTCACAGTGATTCTCTCCGTAATTATACTAGCTATCAATGTATGGTCGACTGAAAAATCAGTTAGTATATATTATGGAAGTGAATCCCTGTGCACCGGTTCCCATACTGTACTCATAAAAATCTATAAATTTTTTATGTCCAATCAGAATCGTCAAGAACAATGGCACTCCCATTAAGCATTTCTGATTTGGTCAATCAATGTGAAATTTCCTTCTGGTCCCCTTCCATAGGTTACACCAAAGATAGATGTAAAAGTTAGTTTTGAAGTGTCTCGTACAACACACATTTTAAGTCCCTGGTAGAGAAGAGGCCTTGTCACCTTTAGGAAAGCTATTTTTGATTTTAAGGGCAAAGTTTTAGTGCCTGCAAATGTCTAGATCGTGTTAATTTATCATTATTTACATTTTAAATGTTCTACATGTAGAAAGCCATCTTGTTTGAAGTTGTTATGCCAACATTAGAGAGTTCTAAAAAGGGAACTAATCCTGATTTACTTATTTTCTTCTGTTATGTATATTGCTCCATTCTTTGTGGACCACTTTTTCAGACAGTCCGATGTTTTTTTTAAGAAAAAATTTAAACTTTATGAAATAGCGAGTTCCAAAGAGTTTTCTTGGCCATGAATTTTGAAAACTGTGGAAACAAGACCTAAAAGCCGTTGGATAAAGACCTTTTGATTTTTTTGGGGAAAGGAGGGGGTGCCAGGGATTTTTTAGAAAAAAAAAATCTTGCCCCAATTTTTTTCTATAAAAAAATCTCTGAACAGCACCTGGGTTGAAAAATACATGCCTTACAATAAATTTAATATTCATAAATAATCAGAATTTTATATAATTGGATTTGTATATCACCTGATTATGCAGAATCCAAATTAACACGATTCCTCTGTATTTTGTTATTAATTACAACTGTTGTAATTAATAACAAAATACAAAAGGTGAAATTAAAAGCAATGTTTACTGTTAATGAGGGGGCAAGACATTGTTATCCCCTTGCCCAACATAGTTTGGGAGGGGATATAGCATCTCGCCCGTCCATCTGTCCATCATTCTGTTCGTCCCACCTCAGGTTAAAGTTTGTGTTAAGGTTCATATCTGTGAAACTACATGTGGCACATCAATCATCTTTGGTCAGTAGATTCATCTTGGAGAATGATGCTGCTTCAGATGATAATTTGGTCACTCTGACCTACATTTTATGCTTCAATGACCCCGTTTAAGTTTGTGTTAAGGTTCATATCTGAGAAACAATATGTGGCACATCAATCAGCTTTGGTCAGAGGATGCATCTTGGAGAGTGATGCTGCTTCTGATGCTAATTGGGTCACTCTGACCTACTTTTTATGCTTCAATGACTCCGGTTAAAGTTCACACTAAGGTTCATATCTGAGAAACTACATGTGGCACAATTAATTATCTTTGGTTTGGGGATGTGTTTTGGAGAGTGATGCTGCTTCCGATGATAATTGGGTCACTCTGCCCTACATTTTTTGCTTCAATGACTCAGGTTAAAGTTTGCGTTAATGTTCATGTATGAGATATTAGTACCCTATGTGTCACATCAATCATCTGTGGTCAGTGGATGCATCTTCGAGAGTCTTGCAGCTTCAGATGATAATTGGGTTACATTGACTAACATTTTACACTTACAGACTTTGGTTAAAGTTCCCATTAATGTTTATATCTGTGATTATACAGGTTACACATCAATGATCTTAAGGATGTTCGCTGGCCAATTTTAAAATAACAAGGACTTCAATTAAATGTGATTTTTTGAAAAGCCAAAAAATTTGATAGGTAACCGATGTTATTTTTGAGATATAAGTGTTATAAAAAATGGCGGGAAACTGAACTCCTCTGCATTTCAAATAGGTTTAACATGATGAATGTTTACAAGATAATGACAGTGACAAAATAACACCAACTGAATAAAATTTTGTCAGAATGCTGCAAAAGATGTATAAAATGAAATTATGGGAAAAAATTAGGGGGTCAACGGGCAAAAAATTATTAACCTTTAAAATGGATAAAACCAGAGAAATCCGAAAATCTGACAAAAATCCATAAACATGACCAGCGAACATCCTTAATGTTCAATGGATGTACCTTCCACATTCATACATCTTTAGATTATATTAGGTTTTCATTTCATGGCAGCGGGCAAGAGGATTATCTGTCGTATGCAATTGCTTCCACTTCTAGTATTTTCTGTTGATGTGTTTTGGGCATTTTCAGCTGGTTGCTACATTGTAAATGTTTAAGGGAAAATTAAGATTGTTGGCCAGTTAATGCAACCCCTTTTGCCCCCTCCCCCAATTACCAGGCCTGCCAACCTTCCTGCTTTCTGGGTTTTTGAGAGAAAACCCCAAAGGAGGTTCCAAAAATAAAAAGTTGGAATTCCAAAGAAAAAGACATTTGAAGACAATTAAACAACTAAGTAGGATTTCAATGTATTGTTGAAACACATAAGATCACTATAAACAACAAAAGCATACCATTAGACCCCCTATAGCCAAGTTATAACGAGTTTTCCTTTTTGACATGCAGCAAAACCACCATGGCATTTTTCAAAAGTTGGCAGACATGAATTGTGGATATCCTTTTGGTCCCATTAGGATCTGTATACTTTCAAATTATCAATGATCAAGTTGTGCATGCTTCACCTACTGAATGTTTGTCTATATCATATATCTAATTACAAATACAAAAAAAATCCTGCATGTGTAATAAAGACAACTCATATTTCAACGGAACTATATTAACCACTGGCAGCCATCTTGGATGTAATTTGAACATAAAATCCCAAACTTTGAAAAGACCACCAATGGACGGTGACTGTCATTATCAAATTTGGTTAAGTTGTTATTGTGGTTTCCGAGGAACAGATCTTTGAATGCATATTCTATGGTGTCCAATGTTAAACTATGTTTTCTTTTGGTGACCATCTTTGATAAGGTGTGAATCTGAAAAAGACCTTTTAGAAGGGACAATCAAAGGATTATTGTGGCCACTTTTGGTTCCACTGGCTCATTACATGCAGAGGAAATCTCTGTATGTTATCTTCTGGGGACCATCTTTGATACGCTGTAAATCTGAAAAACATTTTTATTGTAAGGATCTATGTGGCCAGTTTAGTTCTAATTTACTCAGTAGTTTCAGATTATAAGAATCTAACATGGGGGTAAATGAAAGATCGAGAAATCTCAGACACCCAAGGGTAAGATTTCAATACTTCTCTGACGAGGACTGCCGAGTCAGAGAACCATTGAAATCTTACCCGAGGGTGTCTGAGATTTCTAAATCTTGCATTTTCAACGATGTTTGATTATTTTTCTCACTTTTGTTCCTAAAAATGTCTTTCGGCGCCGCCATATTGTCCTTAACATCCGCCATTACTTAGCGAATTACCATGATGTCAATGACGTCATAGTATGCACGAGGCTGTCTCACATGGGGTGGTGTGAGACAGAAAAATCTCACACTGCTAAAAATAGGAACTGACCTGTCCCAAAAGTGAGAAAAGAAGATCTTTAAAAAGTGTGCCGCTAGTGTCCAATATTAAACTTTGTTCCCACTGGCAGTCATCTGGAATAAGATGGAAACTTGAAAAACAGCTTTTAAGGGCATATCCAATAGTTTCAGGGGAGATAATAGAAAGCACAAAAGAAGGCAATGTTTTCCTGGAATATGACGCTGAGAAATGTAATGTCACAAAGTAATTCCCATTGTTTCTGAGGGAAAGGTAATTTGCACCCTCAAGTTTGGCGGACTTTACGGGTGTTACCGATGGGAGATTTGTTAAAAGTTGCACATTTTAATGATTTACTCGGAAACGAACTCGGTGACCTATGTGGTTTTTGAGATTTTTGAGTAGCATATTGTTAGAAGAATATGATATCAAAATTTCCTAAAATCGACAATATGAGAAGTCTGTAAAATATTGTCAACTTGAATTTGTAATAGGGACATTTTATGCTACTTTTACAGTTACAGATGATACATATTCATTGATATAGAGGAAAAGAGCCTACTTTCTCATATAAAATTGTTTTTCTGTGAATCTTTAAAACCTTGACTTTGTTTTTCTGTCACTTTGATATCGATTAGATTGAAAATATTTCATCCATTATTTTTCAAACTAAAACTTGATTTTTCTTTAAAAAAACACAAAAATAACCAATTTTTAACCTAGATTTCCATGGAAACAAGATCGGTGACCCATTATTTTCTTATCATTTTTGGAATCCTCGGTACTTGTTGCATAATATATCTAAAAATTGTAAACATGACAATATAACAAGAAACTGTTGGATATGCCCTTAAGTAGGGAACCATTTAAGAGCTATTGTGGCCAAGTTTATTTTGCAATTGGCTCAGTAAATTCAAAAAGATCTGAAAGAAATTTTCCTTTGTGTCAAATGTTAATACTGCGTTCCCTGCTGGTGGCCAACTGGGTTAGAACTGGCTATGTAGTTTCAGAGGAAAAAATCTTTGAAAGTGTTCCCATAGGATGTAATGTTAAACTATGTCCTCTTCGTTGCCATCTTAGATAAGGTGCAACCCTTAAAAAGAACTTTTTTGCGGGGACCACTAAAGGATTATTGAGGCAAAGTTTGGTTTTAATAGGATCAGTAGTTTAAGAGGAGATCTTTTGATGCATTTTTCCATAGGGTCAAATGTTAACTACTGTGAAAGTACTATTGTTCGTGGGGTTCCAATTTTCGTGGTTTTCTTAAACCACGAAATTAAGTTCCTAACAAACTGCATTTTTCAATTAGAGTGTAAATGCCTAGAGTTCGAAACAACGAATTTAAGTACCCACGAAATAGTGAAATTTTGGAAAGCCATGGAAATTGATGTCCATGAATAAAAGTACTTCCACAGTATGTTCTCCCATGGCGACTGTCTTGCACAAGGTACCAACCTTAAAAAAAAACAACTATTTTAGAGGGGACTACCTAAGGATGATTGTGGCCAAGTTTGGTTCCAACTGGTCCAGTAGTTTCTTAGGAGATATTCTTTGAATGAAAAGTACTTTGCATGATAACCACAAAGTTATTAGGAACCACAATAATCTTATTTCAGCAAATAGTGTAAGTCATCAGAAGAATAATTTATAAAACTTTTATTCTTTATACAATAACACTACTGTATTAACATTTGAGCACTCAACAAAACAAAATGACATATAAACAGTAAATAAAACCCATCACATTTTTTATCAGGTGTAATAAATAATATCTGGTGTTATATCAGTATTCTAGTATCTGAATAAATGTATTTATCCTTATCTTCAGAACTGTACTTGCAGTAAATATTTTATGGGAGTATGAACGTCAGATTTCAGAAGCACTCGATATCCTCGGGTATTATCCACTCAAACAGGGTTATTTTTTTTCACATGGATCTTATTTTCTTGGTCATAGGTTACTTTAATATGCATAAAATAGACAATATGCAAAATGTCATCAGCTTCCAATTATATTTTCATATATTTTAAGGCATTAAAAATTTTTTGCTCATGTTATTCTATTAGCAAAGTTCTTTCAAAGTGAAAGGTTAGAATTTTAATTCTAATTACAAAATTTCTGACACTCATACTCCCTTAAACAAAAATAGCTCTAACATGTAACAGAAAATGCATGTGATCATAATGGAAGGTCATGCATAGATAGATTTCTTAGATGTTGGCATTGATAAAACTTTGTTCTAAACCAGTACAAATACGAAAATAAAGATGAAGGTCACCATCTATAGATAATCCTAGAATCTTTCATTGAAATTAATGGTTTACAAAAAGTTTCAATTCAGTTAAGGAATTTTTTTTTCAAATAATTCAACATAAAATTTTGATAAATATTTGTTTTTTATTAGCCTTTGAAGAGGGATCACTCAACGCATTTTCCCTTTTTTCATATCTTTGAAAAATATTATTTTATCCCCTTTTTGAATTTTAATTCTTATTTTTAAAAGCAATATGCATATTCATTTGACTGTTAGTAAATTGTTATAGTAATTTCTCCTGTTTTTAATAAAATAGATTTGCTTCAAAATAAAAATGTTGTAAAAAAATGAAAAATACATAAATCATGAATTCCAAAATATACAACAGTGATTATTTAAACATAACATGCATATAAAAAAATAGAATAAGGGCTATCCAGGTATAAATAAATGTAGGGAGGGGTTCCAACAATGCAGGTTTGGATTATACCCTACAACCAATTTTTATCGAAGGGCCTTCCGACTCCCTCCCCTTACAATTATTGTGGAACAGTCCTTATATTAAAATAAAAACAAAATACAATTTACCAAACCAAAGAAAGTTTTATCTTTGTTAAAAGTCTTAATTTTGTAATGGGAAACTAAAATATTGGATAGATATAGCAATGAGCATTCTTCTATGTCTATGTAAGCATATAATTTGTGTAAGCTGTGTAGAATATTTGTTCAACAGATAATAATTTAAGCTTTTTAGACTTCTTTTAGCATATTTTAAGGCAAGGCTACGAACTGATTTACATTTTAGTATTTTGAAGCAGAGCACAATTTAGCTTGATTATATAAAATTAAAGTTATTTTATGAAAGAGAGGCTAAAGTCTCAAAAATCATGAGATTGCCAAGTAAAAATTGTTTCAGGCATAACATATATATATATTGGTATTCATTAAATTATCACATATTTCTACAAGAATACAGCTTTCACTGTCTAAAAACTTAAACCTAAAACAAATCATAGAGACAATTTCTGAAGTTAAATCTGTCTACTGGTAATCTTATTTTTCTTGAGGATTGTTTTTCTAAAAATACTTAAAACTTCTGGTATATGTTGTGTTATAAATGTTTTTTTTCCTCAATTTCATAAAAATTGCAAAATTATTTTGACTAGAACTCAATAGTCTAATACTGGTCCATTCATTTTTAAAACACCAAGGACTTTATACATCATTATACAGCCTTGAATAAACTAAATAGAAAGTTTTGATTACATTGTATATAAAATTTTAAAGCTTCATGTTGACAAAAATGTCTGTTTGACTGTTTCAACATGGATTTTTTTTGGATGTATATAAAAAAAAACACAGAGTGTCTATGGTCTTAAATATCAAACAATGGCTTGTAAATATCAAACTACCTAGTAATTATACATAGATAAATGTGTAATAGTATTATCAATACGAAACTTTTGAGTTCCAGAAATAGATCTAATTTTATACGTAAAAAGTCAATACATCAATACATTGAGTAAATTATTTTTCGTTCATTAAAATTTAGTTAAATACTTGTTATATAGGAGAATTTATGAATGCACTTCAATTTCATGACTAGTTGGTTTTTTATGTGGTATATATTTTAAATAATCCAGTATTCCTTCTTACTGGTATCCAAGGTGATTGTTTCCACCTTCAATTACACAAGAGTTCCTATCTCAAAAGTCTTGTATTATTTGTTAGTATTGTCAATTATTAAGGCTTAATTTCACAAAAATTAAAAATAACAAAATATTTAATACAACTTTTGACATATATGGTCCTAGGGAGAAAAGGGGGAATGAAATATTCTAATCATTGTAACTTAAAAAAATAAGAAAATAACTTTTGACCAAGCAATTATGTTTATGACATAAATTTAATATAATGGAATGTGAGCTGAACTCAGACATGCATTTGGACATAACTATATATTTACACCATTTTAACCAATGTATTGGATTGAAATCATAGAAATTCAAAAATAAATATGCAGTTGGGAGGTAGGATTTCATTTTTATTCCTCCAATTTGGAGTGATTGGTTGATTGATTAGTTAAGAGTTTAACGTCCAATGAGCAATATTTCAGCTATATCAGGACAAGAACAAGTTAATGAATTCAAAGAGTTATGATTGCCTCTGGAAAAGGGGAGAAATGGGTAGGGGTAGGAAATTTAACCTCCTATAAGAGACCCAGTGACTCTGCTCTCACTAGAGATTGTGTCTGTAAGACACGGATGCCCCGCCAATAAATTTAACACAAAAGATAACCTGTCAATTGGGCATAAAATAAATCCCCTGTCGGTGATGGAATATTGTGTGTAGTTGCTTAGAAGTGGACCTAAACCCCAAAATTTAACAAAGTCATTCAAGCATAAAATGTAGGTAATGAATACCGAATGCTTTGTGAAACAGGTAGTTCTCCTATAGATGAATGTCACAGTGAAATATCATGATGCTACAATACTTAGTCATTGAGAAACAGCCGTAAATGCAAAAGTTAACCAAAGTCACTGAAGCGTAAAATATAGGTCAAAGCCACCTAATTGTCAGTGATTTGTGTAGTACTCATCAAGACAATTAATTTGATGAAGCATCATTGTCTTATAATGTGTAGTAGTTGAGAAATGGACCTTAACGCAAAACTTAACCAAAGTCACTGAAGCGTAAAATACATTGTATAGGTCAAAGCCACCTAATTGTCAGTGATTTGTGTAGTACTCATCAAGACAATTAATTTGACGAAACATCATTGTCTTATAATGTGTAGTAGTTGAGAAATGGACCTTAACACAAAACTAACCAAAGTCACTGAAGCGTAAAATGTAGGTCAAAGCCACCTAATTGTCAATGATTTGTGTATTACTCATCAAGACAATTAATTTGATGAAACATCATTGTCTTATAATGTGAAGTAGTTGAGAAATGGACCTTAACGCAAAACTTAACCAAAGTCACTGAAGCGTAAAATGTAGGTGAAAGCCACCTAATTGCCAATGATTTGAGTAGTACTCGCCAAGGCAATAAATTTGATGAAACATCATTGTCTTATAATGCGTAGTTGTTGAGAAATGGACTTACATGTAAAACTTAATTAGAGTCACTCAACCATGAAATGTAGGTCAAAGAGTCAAACTGCCTAGTGAACTCTGTAGTACTATCTAGGATCTACATACTGGCCTACTATAATTGTTCTATACCTTACAGTTTCCGAGAAATGTACCTTAATGCAAAACATGAACCGGATGTATGGAAGGAAAGGATGGACAAGGGTAACACTATATGCCCCTTCCACATTCGTGGGCGGGGCATAATAAAAAGGGTCTTTATACTGCATAGAGAGTGGCCTTTCTCCACACAGTTCGGCTACAATGGTTTGCAGTCAGGCTTCCCGTATTATGACCTGACTACCCCACCCAATTTTGGGTGAAAACACACAAGTTGTCACTTAAATTCTCAAAGGATAAATGTTGGATTGGTATAGCAAGCCATTGATTTTACCACTCCAAAATCTAATGTAGGTATCA
>MJUU01009164.1:165678-177285 GCA_002080025.1 Modiolus philippinarum
CCCATTTCCTTTCTTTTTCATAAATATAAGTACCTATAGCAATAAGATACAAAATCGACAAGAACCAACAAGAATTTTCATTTTCTGCCTTCCGACTCTGGTACATCCCTTTTGATGAAATAGCCCTGACCAGTTTGGGAAATGTCCTAATTCCGAAACATTTCTAAATGTGGAAACAGTTTCTGAATTCATAAACTCTGTATTTACGAATTCATAAACAGCAATGTTTTTCTTAAGATAGGCATTCAATGTAAGTGACATTTGCAGTTTTAGCATTTTTTAGTGAGACAATTTCAAACATCTTTGATATAGAATATTTAAACAATTAAAATTTAAAAAATTTAAACAAAACAATTCCTAGTATAGCCTACATTAAAAAAGGTTTCTGATTTCAGAAACATTTAATTTTTTCTTTTATAACAAAAAATAAATAAAAATTAGCAATCACTGCATGCTTTTTTTATCGCATGAAAACTAATTTTAGACAACTTTTCTTTTTGCTGCAAACAATCTAATGATGAATGGAAGTTTTCCATTACCCTCAATATTAAAACTGAAATATTAGAGTGAGGAATTTGATGAAAATTTTGAGTTTCTGAATTTGAAAGCTTTTTATGAATTTAGAAACATTTCTGAATAAGGACATTTCCCGGTTTGTGAGGCCCTTCTACAGGTTGCACATATTTTCATATTATCTGTCAAACTGAATGTCAGCATGCTAATGAAAACTCTGAATATCCTTGAAAGGCATCTGGTGGGCATTGTTCTGATCCAGATGGCTGCTTGTTTTGCACAGCCACAGCACATGCTCTAAGCCTCTGATGTTGTTGCTGTGCAAGACTATCCATCTGGACAAAACGGGGTGATACGCCTACTGGATTCTTATGTCTCCATATTATTTCTTGATTGTTGCTAGTGTTGCAGAGCCACAACACATGCTCTCAGCCTCTGTTGTTGTGGCTCTTCAACACTATCAATGGGGACAATTCACATCTTTATTTACAATATCTCATATAACATAACTCCATCATATGTTTAAAAAGCAAACTAGTGTTTGACTTATTGTACATTGTTTTTGTGTCAGAGAATCACAGTATTTTTACATTATTGTGTACTAAAATATAAAATTTCATCAGGACAATTCAATTTTTTTTTCTTTCCCATTTTTGTTGCTTTTTTTGTTTGAGATATAGATTTATTCTTTATTCTCTATTTGTTTTCTCATACTTCTGAAATATACTTGCTTCTCTGTTCTTCCTACTTTACATTCCTAAAATAATAGTTATTTTAAAATCTGTATGTTTGTTTAGTAAATTATTGATTATCCATTTGTTTAATATATCTATGTGAGGTTTATTATCATATCTATTTATTTTCTGCATTTTATATATTAAAACAAAAATTATACTTTGTAAATTTTTATAATTGTATTATGTACTAACAACTACTAACATCTATAGTAAATTATGACAGTTTATATATTACTAACTTTAATGAGGCCGGGATAAGGTACCGGTATTCTATGTTTTCAGACTAACAAATGTACAGATTTCAATAAAGAATATAAATTAAAAAAAACAAAATATCCTTGTTAGGTGATAATGAACATGGAAATGTAAAATTCGGACTATTTAAAAAAAAAAAATAATAATAAAAAATGGGGAAAAAATCTAAAATAGCTATAGACCCTTTCACGATAACTGCGGTCCTGAATAGGCTTATTCGCCGTGACATCAAAACATCGAAATTTTTACCTGTTGACCATTTTGGTTGACAAGAAATCGTAATCATTAATTAAGGTCATTATTATGTCATTTTCAATTGGCTGGTATGGAATCGTTTGTAGAGGTAATTTGAAAATTTCTTTTGATCTAAACTGAAGGCTATTTACAGTTTAACAGGATATAAAAATTTTTGATATTTGATTATTTTTATTTGATCTAATTGACGTATTGTATAGCATTCATTATTTTCACAATTTCCAATAATTTGAAATACACATTTCAAATTATTCAGGAAAATTTAGAAAAAGTAAATGGGTAGAAAAAATATGAAAATATCAAGGTTTATTAGGCATTCTACACTTTACATATCCAAAATCGGATTAATATGTTAAAAATTATTTTAAAAAATAAAATTCTGTCTCATTACTATACAATGCAATTTATTGTTGAAACCAAAAAATTTATTTTGTGACATCACCGACTAGATTCGCAAACAAGCCTAATTTGCACATGCACTCATATGCCTTTTGAGTGGGTAAAATGCCTGGGGGTAAAATGCAACTTCATAACATATGCGACGTCTTGATTAACTGTCATACAACGTCATTTTTGCTGGAACTGATTTTACTTTCTACTCAAAATTATCGTAGAAACACGGTTTTCGTGAAAGCCCAGGGTCTTTTTGGCAGTGATGTCTGAATCTGAAGTATAGACAGTCAAGTACCTAACCTGTATGAGTTATTACAGAAAAATAACATGCATGCGTTATTATTCATGGAAAAAATTGATAACATATGTATGTTATATGCATCAAATAGGAATTATGCAGTCAGTTTTGTTTTAAATGTATACCATTTTATCATTGCCATTATTGTCTATCAGCATACTAGGAGTTAAAATCATAGGACTTCTCATAGTTTGCCAATATTGCAAAATATACATATGTTATTACAGGAAAAGTTTGCCTGTAATAATAAAAGGGTGTTATTACAGCTACTCTACATCACTTAAAAGTGCTTTCCTCAGATCAGAATAATGCCAAATCAGATTATGTCTTAATTAACAGTAATATATGAAAATCAAAGCATGGCAATAGGTTCTGCGCAAGTTTCTTAGTAATTCCCAAGTGTCTAATAAACTAACAAATTTTTAAATCATATTCCTATAATAACTAAGCATTGTTATTACAACTTAAGTTATATCACTTTAGAGCCTTGTCTCATTGATTAACCATGGTTCATCAAAAATGTTTTAACTTAATTGAAAACTGATTTATCCAGGCTAAATAATTAGTTTCTGCGCAAATGTCTAAGCAATTCCCAAGTGACAAAAAAAGGTAATATATTAAAAGTTGCTACATACATATGTTATTACAGAATTAGGAATAAAGAGCAGATAACTCAAAACAATATCTGTAATAACACATGCATGTTATTTTTCTGTAATAACTCACACAGGTTAGGTACTTGACTGATAGAATATTAACCAAATCAGTCAGTCTTTTATATATGTATGTTAAAGGGAAAATTCACTAAATTTTGAACAAGACCTTAATTTACTCTAAGTAACATTGTGAACACTTTGACCAAGTTTAAAGTAAAAATTCGCACGGGTTAAGGAGAAAAACGATATTTATTATTCATTTCTGCTACAAAGACTAGCTGAGTGACGTCACTTGGCTAGATCTCGGTCATTTTAAAAAAACAATAATACCACTGTTTATATCGTTATTTAAAGCGTTCGAGTGAGTTCATGAATTAACTAATTACTGTAGAAAAACAATGACAAGCGTGTTACCCTTTTGTCTGAATGTTATTGTTTCTTTCTGCATATAACTTCTTCGTAGAATAACTAAATACTAAATTTATTAAGAAATAAAATTGGTTGTTTATGTTTTAAATAGATGCAGAAAGATCTCTCGGAAAAGTATTTCAAAATAACAAAAAACAGTAATTCTCCACTATTATCCTCAAAACTATCTAGGAAGTAATAAATATGTGCACACACACGCGCGTGTGCTCCTGTGTTCCAGTGATGAAAAATCAATACCTTTGTAGTGATGTAATCATCAGAGGTTAATTAACAACCAAATATACAGAATCATGTCCCATGTCAGTTTTTACCTGTGCCATGCCCTAAGGTAAATGTGGCGTGTGATGCACTACAGGTAGAAAAATTTGAAAAAAAATCGCTTAATACACAAATCTTATTTAAATTACTTCACTGATATTAAATAAATAACGGAGTCTGTCATTTATGTACGGGTGGGGAGTTAGGGGATGAATATCATTATTTGTTTGAGTTTTGTTAATGAGAGAAAAAAATCATAGATGCTAAGTATAAATTAAAACAGACCAAATGTTATAAAATATGGTAATCTTATAAATCTATTTTAGAACTTTGTAAACTTTGCAAATTTATAAGAGGATATGTCCTCTTGGTGATTCATATATGTTTGTCTACCTTTCAACTTCCTTTCATGATTTGTTTTATATTTAATGTTATGTTGTACACAACATCTCTGTACCTTTGTAAATTGGTTATGAGAATCAAGCATGCTTGCTTGCACTTGTCAAGAAACTGCATGGATAAAATTTAAAAGACAGATGCAATTCATTCAGGATTATAGTGTGTCTACGAGGGTCATACACAGTAAAAAGTGTCATTCACCCGGCTCAAAAGTTGATGATCTGAAGATATTGCATTTGGTTTAGAAATGATTTATTTCGTGCAGCAGTTTGACAAAATATGACAAATTAGCATAGACCCTTTTTTCTGGACCCCTTTTCAGTAGCCGAATCCGCCTGTGCTCAAACTTCGGTTTACTTCTGTCTGGGACAAATATGATCAATATATTAGTCCCAGCTTCTATATAAAAAAAATAACACCATAAGAGATTGATTTTCGTAATGCCTTTTTAATGTCTTCAACATTTTATAATACAAGTGAAACTTTCAAATGCTTATGTGTCATGGGTTCAAGTTGTCTGAAAAAATTATATACTTATAATGCCGAAATCGTTTATACAGACAGTTGTGTTATATACTGTAAACCACGGAGACTAGGCTGTGTTCAGTATACCTAAGTATTTGTACGTTTATATGCAGTTTTATGACACTTTTTATTGCACTTTTTAGTCGTATTTCAATGCCATATGCATGAATTTTATGTGATTCGAGCACAATACCAAGACCCTGAGCATGCGAAGTAGATGAAATTGACTTTTATAATATGATCGAGTTAATGCACTTTTAGATTGTTATATTAGTGAAAATGACTCTCTCTATGATTTTATACATCGATCAAGAATATTTTGCCCTAAAACTTTACAATTATATAGAAGGTAATATACAATGCACGAAAATACGATAAATAAAAATTTGGCTAGCACGTTGATTCTTTTAAATAATTTGCACCAATTTCATTTTCTGCATAAAACGAGTCGCCTCCTGGTCGACAATATAAAATGACATAAAAATGTAGATCCAATTTAAATACAACTGCAATCGGTTTCAAGAAAAAAAACAAGATAGAAGTTTCTACCCGAGTTTCTACTGTTTGTATGTATGACTATAGGTACGTGAATAATAAGTCTAAGGTGTATGTCTCATACCGATTCAATTCATAAGGTGTTCGCAGAGTTGATCGTGTACATAGCAGGTGGTATCAACAGGGAATTATACTCCGAGGTCGTAATTTTTCCAGGTAAGGTCAAGTGATTTATACAGGTAGAAGTGGTCACCTGTCTTCTCAATTAACACTTAATACACAATATGGTCAGTACAAGCCTGCATAACTATGAATACTTATTGTATATGAATTCTAATTTCTACAATGTTTTCTGTTCATTTAATTGTGAACACGGGAACTTCGTAAAAGTTCTGGATAAGTTATCAATTCAATGATATATTAAGAAAAAAATAGCTGCAAATTTTCATTTCTTTATTGAATAAATTACAAATCGTTGAATTTAGTAAAAGAAATTATATTTATTTGGACAGATCAGAGTCATGTACTTGTTGTTTTTACACAGGCTTATCGAATTTTGGTATTTTTTGGTTTTTAGGTATCACGTGACTTTTTAATTTGACAAGACGACAACATGGCGGTTGATGCACCGGGATTTGCTCACAATTAATTCAGTCTTGTACATTTATCCAAGACAATTGAACAGTGATACATATATTTATGTGCTAACTAAGATATGAGGAATAAAATATTGAATTTTTATTTTTTTGGCGAATTTTCCCTTTAAGGTAAAATGTGATGAACACTGCATTTATTTATACTTTGTTAAAATGGTCACTGGTGAAACAATTTTTTAACTTTACTTAACTTTTGGCTTTTCTGCACTGGGCACGAGGAGAATCCATAGACGAGTTTCCAATTGGTGAATTTTCCCGGAAAATTTTGACGTCACAATATAGATTTATGGACGTCACAATGTTAAGTGACGCAATTTACTCCGATTGACCTCAGGTCAATCAGGGTAATTCATTCATAAAATGAAACTGGAAATTCGTCTATTCTTTACTAACTATATTAGATTGGGTTCTAGAGCATCATCCCTTGGTGCCCCCTGCAGTTAAGCAATAGTTTGGTTGGTTCCACTTTATTATTATAATTTTATTTTGTCATGTATGATTAGGTAATAACGTGTATTGTTTTGTTGATATGATTTTATAAAAAATTATGTATGTATTGTCATTTGCCCCTTGTGGGCACTGAAATATATGATATCGGACGAATATCACTAATGACAAAAATATTCAAATGTTGAATATTAACCTCATCAAATACTTTGACCAAGAGAGACCTGACATCTTGGAAACTGTCTGGTAGCAGCTTAAATTTTGTCAGTTTAGAGGTCAAAAAAAATTTGGAAGTTGACAGTTTGTCTGTGTCACTTTGAAACATCACACAATTCTGTAAATCGTATTGAATAAAACGCGTAACTGATTCTCAGTGATTTTTAACTCTCCAAACAAAACTTCAATGCATATTATCAATTTTTATACAAAAAAAAATAACCACTTTTCTGAAGTATTTTATTTTCAATTTATTTGCAACATTTAAAAATGCATAAAAGCAATTTTTAATAAATATCTTTTACACTCTTTAAAGAGTATATTTCAAAATGGCAGCCCCCATGCAACAACAAAATCAGACTGCTCAGTACATGAATCCACCACTTACAGCACAGGAGAGAGCTAATCGATCAGTCTTTGGTAAACAAAATATTCAGATAACTGCACATTCCCAACAAGAAAATTGCAGCAGAGCTGCGAGAGGGGGTTGATTTGAGACATGTTAAACTTGATGTTCTTCAATAAAAATATAAAGCAGTGGAAATATTTATATTTGAGCCCCTCCCCCATATTCACATCATTGGTCATCATTGTATCAAAAATATTTAATTGATCAATAATAGCGTATTAATTGTGAGACTTGACAGGTGCTCTCAAGTTCCCTAAATATATTCTCCAATTCATAGTAAATATTATTCATAGTAATATTCCAGTTCAATTATTTTATAATTCACGATCCAAAAATATACATTTCACCAGTTTATGCTATCTCTGAATGCATTGCAATCTCATTAACACTTCTGTAGTTGTCAGCCCTTGAAGTACATGTACATATATTTCCGGCGTGTAGCAGACGCTTGGTTGTTTTCATTTGAAGATTGACGATTTTCAAATTAATTTGAGCATTATTATGTTTAAAAGGGTAATGCCAATTCATTTTGAAAGTTTTCAGTCAAATATTCACGCCAGTAGCCTATCAAATAGCCTTGGTCTAAGGCGAGGAAAAGGAATATCTAACTTCAAGGTACATGTAAAACATATATCATTCTAGCAGTTTTTACATCGTCAGTGAGTTTACTGGAGTTGTTTCATGGGCATATTTTTGATAAATGATTGCTTGAACATTTGTCAACAATTTAATGCCATCTTTATTTAGGCTGTCATGACAGCCGGCTCGCCGTTTTCATTCATGTCATGATACTTGATGGGGTGCGTTGCCATAGGCTCATTACGTGCCTTAGTCAACACTATTCATTGTTTGCTATTAATCACAATGTTCGTGCCTTCGGTATGACAGTTTTATCCTTATCCTAGTGGTGGTGCCTTCAGCACGTCATTAAATTGACTCGGATACTTGGGGGAATTGCGTTGCTACGGACACCAGATGTTTGCAAAATGACGAACGCATTTTCATGGGGAACCACACTTTCTCTGTTATTTATTCTTTATTTATGTTGGTAGTGATAGTGCCTTCGGCACGACATTTTTTTCTATAATCATTAATTTACACATACGATACTGCCTGTCTCATGTGATCACATGTTGTCTCGTTTAATCTCGTGTTCAAAAATACAAAATAGAGCTAGTTTTCTGTTTAGTGATACAGTCGTGCCTACAGCACGAAACATAATGATAAATTGTTAATACTATTTATTTCATCATTTAATATCCGTTCTCTTATCTTGCATCACATCACGGAAAGAGTTCCATATGGCACCCCTTTGGTTGACAGAATAAAGAGTATCGTACATGATGTAACCATGCACGGGCGTACGAGAAATAAAATGTCACAATCCGAGGAACGAAAAACAAGAAATTGGCTTGCAGGATGCCATTTTTTTCGTTTTCCACTAAACATGGCAAATAACGACCCTTCAACATCATGAACATGGCAACACAATAAATAAAAAATGGTAAACAAGCTGCACGATATTAACCCTGTGCCACCCTCAATAAACATAGAGATACATGGTGGGGGTGCCAAAAGGAACTCTTGCCGACAACACAATAGTGGATTGACCAATCAGATCAGAGAATTTTAATCATACCCCAATACAGCGCGGTGAAGCTAATGAAGTAATTAGCTATATAATCTATGTAAAAAAGCAAACTTTTATTTTAATTCAGGTGGAATTTGGTACAGGCCTGCCGCTGGCATTTTTAAAATGCCCCCCTTTCATATACATGTAGTTCCTCCAACAAAATATTGACCCATTCATATAGTAAATTTCAAAAATAAGCAACCCAGATGTATAGTAAAATATGTAATTGGAGTCAGAAAACTATTAATTTCACAGCAGGAATGTTCTTAAACATCAAATAATGATTAATACTTCATTTATTACAACAACCAGTAGAGATTTTGGCCATTGGAGGTTAATTTACAACCTATTTATATATATGATGTCAAAAATTACTACCCATTCATAAAGTTGACAACTGCAAAAAACGGGCCCATTCCAGTCACACGTCTGTATATACAAAAACATGTACCTAACCTCTATACAGGAAGTGGCCCCCCCATGAGTCAGTCAGGGTTAAGTCAAATGAGAAATGTCATATCCTTGAAATTGAAATCTTCATTTTCATCTGGCATTAGTTTCAATGATATCATGGTGACAACCATATACATTGTAATTTCTAAAGGGACAAGCTAAGAAGGGCTGAACTTATCGCTGACTCAGCAGCTTTTTGGACAGCGGTTTTGCACTTTTAAAAAAATCACTGTATAAACTACATGCCTGGCAGTACAAAACAGAGGTTTTAATTTTGAGTTGGTGGCCCTGCCCGTTTCAGACAAAGGGGTGAAATTGGGCATTTTCACATATTTGACTGTAGAATCTTTATTATTTATTGGATTTTGATGGGGTTTGTTTTAGTGTGTCTTATCAGAGGTATGCTAACGGATTTCAGGTCGCATGTACCGCTCGCGAGATAGATGGGCCCAACAGGGGCGAATCTTTAAAAAGAAATCATTTTTTTAAGCCCCCGCAAATCAAAGATTCGGGTGGCATATAGTTTTTGGTCTGTCTGTCTGTTTGTCCACAAAAAACTTTAACATTGGGTATATCTTTTGAATGGTAAGTGATAGGGCTCATATATTTTGCATGTGTATTCCTTGTGGCAAGACCTTTCAAACGATACCAAAATTTTGGACCTCGTGACCTTGACCTTGACATGTGATGGACTTTTTGAAGAAAAATAATAAACTTTAACATTGGGTATATCTTTTGAATATTAAGTGATATGGCTTTCATATTTTGCATGTGCAATCCTTGTGGCAAGACCTTTTAATTTGTACCAGAATAGTTGACCTTGTGACCTTGACCTTGGCCTGTAAACAACTGCATAAAAACTTTAACATTGTGCATATCCTTTTGAGGGCTTTCATAGTTTGCATTTGTATTCCTTGTGGAGAGACCTTTCAGTTTGTACCAGAATATTTGACGTCGTGACCTTGACCTTGGCATGTGACTGTCCGCTAAATTTTCACCAGAAAAATGAAATTATATTTTGTTTTATTTTATATATATAGAAATTAAACTCATTTAGTGTTTCCTGCAGCAGATTTTGGTGTGCAGTGACGCCCTGCCGTTTTTTAATGACGCCCTGCCCTTTTTTATTTTCATTTTTGGCGCCCTGCCCGTTTTCAATATCTGTGCCTTGACGCCCTGCCGTAAATTAACTGGAACTGTTTTTTTTTCTTTTGAAAATCGTCAAAAATTGAAGTATGTTGTTCATTTCCTTTGTCAGTTTATTCTATTTGTTCAAAATAATACTTTAATTACGCCTGTCATACTAATTAAAGGATTAGTTCAATCGTAAACAAATGCCGTCGGCACCTTTGTTTACCTGAGTTAAAAATTACCACCTGTCAATCAGAGATAAACTGCTTACGTGTATGACAATTTTATGTCAATTTCTCATAATCATTATTCTTATGAGACTTCAAATCTTTCTTTCATTGAACTTTTCATAAAAAACTCTCCGTTAATTGCAATGAAAAAAAATGTTATTTTTTTTGCAGATCTCGTTTTTTTTTAGAATAGAAGTGAGTTATTTCCCTTTAAAATTTGCCTTTTACTTGTGGGATTTTATTTTTTATAATTTTATTTACACTTTCATTTGTATTGATCAATTAAATGGAAAAATAATTTGGTTTCAAATTTAAAAGCTTAAAAAAGTTTTTAAGCATCTTTTGTTTGTTACTTTGCTTAACAATTTTTATAAATTAGGTAAATATGGTAAGTTTGGCTCTAAGTCAAATTAGCACTTGATTCCAATTGTGAAACCAATATCCACAAAACATGCTATAACACTCAAAATTGAGGTAGAGCTTAAGAAGAGAACATCATACAATACTTAAACATACAACCATCAGTGGTGCTATCTTACAATTGACCTCTTCAAAGGTTACTATCTATAAAATGTCTGTAAGTCTTAGTCAGTCATTATGTATCAGCAGGGGTCCATTTACACATCTTTTTAACATGCTGCAGGTGTATTGTACTGTGCTTTCTTTTATATCGCAGACATCAGCTGTATATTTATTAAGTAAATCTGTAATGTTGTTTACTACATTGCGAAAATGGGCATTCACTATAAAGGTGCCCTAATAGTGTAATTTATCGCGCTTTATGTGCCCTAAATGGAGAAAATTACCATGCCCCTTTCAAAAGCTGCAGGAAACACTATCATTTATGATGAAATGTTTCTTGATATCTATAGATTTTTTTTTGTAAAAAAAAGATTTTAAATCATTCAGCATATTTTCTTCATTTATTCACTTTCGTTTTACAGTTATTTATATATATATTTAGCTAGGCTATGGAATAGCCAAGCTATATAGAAAGTTCTTGGGGGAAAGTGAGGAGTACGCTTGCGTAGTGAGGAGAACGCATGCCCAGAAGACTATTGACCAATAGGAATTTCATATTATAGAAAATCAAAATGGCGTCCAGTTTCGTCCTGATAAAACGGGGCGGGGTTTAATTTTTCTGTTTCCTTGTGGAAGTTGAAACGTATTATAAACATTTACCATAGGTGGTACTGGGAACAGGTTTGTAGAGGATGAT
>MJUU01009164.1:192277-204485 GCA_002080025.1 Modiolus philippinarum
TATATTGGGGATCTTCTACATGGGGAGTGGGGGGTATCATTTTGTGGCCCTCCAGGCCACAGTACCTCTAGTTATAATTCAAACATATCAGAATTCCTATGAAAAGGGTACCTATATAAGGATTAGTTTAATTCTATGAAAATGTAGCCAAAGGTTGATGATATAACATTTTGGCACTCTCAAGTGTGCGTTGCTAAATATTTAGGCAACTTACACAGCAAGAATGTATTTATGCATCACTTAACAATGTTATCTAATTAAATTAACATTTGATTGCATTTAATGTCTTTGACATGTGTTTCAGCCATCAGTGGCCAATTCTGCTGCAGCAAGTGGTGTAGCTGGAATGATGAATCAAATGGGGCTCATGACAGGTATGAATTTACAACATCCAAGACATAAATAAGTTCTAAAGGTTATTGTCATAAATGTGGTTCATATAAGTCATAGAATATGAAAAATGAAATTCAATGCCTTGAAAAATCATCAATTCTAATGAAAGTTTTGTAAAAGTCATGTAATTTCTGGTCATTCCTAAAAAAAATATTAGTTTCAGAATAAATATGTCAAAGTCAATTTATTTCCAGTCATAACTTAAGTTTGACTTTTCTTTTCTTTTATGAAAATAACATATTCTATGTAAAAGAACATGTACAATTATCTAGCTAGAATCAGTCATGGAAAAGGATAAAAAAATCACAGTATTTGAGACAAATACATATGGGTTCATTAACCATTATTTACCTTTATCACTGTAGTAATACTTTGAACTACAAATTATCATATACTATGATATGGCTTTTTGTTGTTTGTCAGAGGTTCATATTTTAATCCAGTGGCAAATTGGAAATTGATATGGAATGGAATAAATGAGAAAAATCAGTGGATTATATCCCTGTATTAACTTATTTTAATATGGTCAAACAGAAAATAATTTTATCATAAACCTCTATTGAAGTAAGAATTATCTTCCCTTGATCATATCTAACTCATTGGATACAGGGAGATATCTTATTCACAGTCTTAATTGTATCTTGACAACTTTAGCTATGTTTCTCTTTTAATTGTAGTTAAGATAATATTTACTATTCTTTACACCTTATTGTATGTTTTTCTAGGAATAAGACCTCAGACATCTGTTCCACAAAGTATGGGGGCACCAATGAGTATGCCTCAGCCCATGCAAGCACTTGGTGTGATGGGACAGAGGATGGGATTACCAGGAATACCGGGCTTACAGCCCACACCAGACATGATGGCAGCTGGACCAATGAGAGCACCATTGATGGGTAGGCATATAATTTAGCATCAAAATTTTTATATATTGTTTGCAATATCAATATGGTGTAAAAGATGTTTCTGACAGCTTTTTTTGCTAAATTTTTTACTTTTTGAAATGGAGAAAATTGTGTTTAATTTAAGATGTTAATGTATCTATCAAAAATTCTGAAGAATCCAATTAAGCCATGTGTAAAAGCCTAAATATGACATAATTTGTGTAAATAACAATTTTCCTATAAAACTCCATCTGTTAGTTTATTCAATTACTGTAATTGTACTTATTTTCACGGTGTACTTATTTTCACGAATTTCGCGGTCGGCAACTTTCTGCGAAAATAAGTACCCGCGAATGTAATAATTTAACATTAAAGTTATAAGGAAAGCACTCACTTTCATGAAATTAAATACACGCAAACTTGGCTAGAGAGGAATATTCGCGAAAATAAGTACGCGCGAATATAAGTACAATTACAGTATCTCAGATATGTACATGTAGATGAGGAATATAGGACATTTTATTTTTGATACAGACTTTGTAAAGACCAGTATCAAGTGATCATGAGCTTGCTCAGGCAAGCTTGATGTGTTACATCAGGTTAAATGGTGAATAAAAGGATATGGAGTAAATGCACATGAGACAAAGTCTCTACAAATACATGGTAAAAAACAAGCAAAGGAACAACAAAGTCTTTATCAAAAACAAAATGTCCTATATTTCTTTTAACTGCTGTTCATGAATGGATCAGTAGAATTTCATGTACAATTGAAATGATTTAAAATTTCTATTTCAATGTGATTTATTTAATGTGATTAAAACGGAACTAATTTGTATGCAGTTTTACATCATTTTCATTCAACAGATGTTGCAATTGAAGTGAACACAGATAATTAGCACCAAAGCACTGACACTGACCAAATAATTTCTTGATAATGGCTAATTCATTGATACTGGCATTATCAGCCCTGCAGATCAAAGGAAATTCATACAAATTACCGATAAATCAACAAATAGACACATTTTACAAAATTTTGAACAATAACAGGTTGTCTCATTTCTTATGTAACAAAACTATTTTACTACAGGAGGTATGGCTAGACCTATCAGACCTGATGTCCCTGGTGGAGATATGAGAGACCCAAGGGTACTGCAACAAGGACCAAGAGGAATGGTCCCACCACGTCCAATAGGACCATCCGCTGCAGGTGCTATAAGTAGCTTAATGGTAAGTTTTACTGTAGAAAGTATGACGAGAATTAAAACAGGTTGAGGTATAAACTTGAAGTAAATACTATACTGTTAAATTTTGATGGCTCAAACACCATGGATATCTAGAACTCTTTGTCCAAGTTTAAACATAGTTCAGTCTCAATACTGGGGAAGTACTTTTATTCGTTGACCTCAATTTTCATGGTTTTAATACCGTATATCGGGATTTTTTTCATGTGTCTAATTTTCGCTGTTCGTGGTAGGCAACCATGCACGAATTTTAGCCTTCGCGTAAATTTCATTGCCTATTCACATGCATTAGATTTAGTATAAAAACGTGAATTATTAACTGAGCGAATTTTTCACTGGCCTGTTTTACACCAAAATCGCGAACAAAACCTGACGCGAAAATAACCTGATATACGGTATCACTATTCTATGGGTCCTTAATTTGTGGTTTTCCAGTTCTATGCATTAATACCTAAGGGAAAAATGCATTTCATTGGGAACCTAATTTCGTGGTTTCAGCAATCCCTGAAATCCATGAAAATTGGAATACTATGAACAATAATACTTTCACAGTAACTCATACAGCTCTCTAGCTCAAAGTGCTTTCATCAGTCCCTTGGGTGGTCCATCCATTGAAGTTGACTGAATATACATTCATTTAGAACTCTTTTGTGTTGGAGCATCATATTTACTTTTATTGGAACTATGTATCAAGTAATGTAATATGGGCATGAAGTCATTTGACGTTTAGATTTTATCTGCACTGAACAGACATAAGTTGTTGAAATGCGCATATGCAGAAAATAAATTCACAGTAACTTCGGTATTTAGTTATATGAACCTGAAAATGTCACTTTTCATTTGTTATTTTTCAATGTTTTACCATAGTCAACTTAACATTTCTGACATTTCAAAACTTTAAAAAAGTGTAGTAATAGTGTAATATTCTATAGGTCCCAGTAAAATATCTATGAAAGTAATAGACTCCCATGTATAAATCTCCAATAAACCACTGGCAGCCATTAATCATTTTAGACTTGTGACCTGTAAAAACAACCATTTATATCATACTACCACACCATAAGACAGAACATTTATAGCACACATTTGTTCTTTACATTTTTAGGGAGCTGGGGGTTTACAATTACCAACCAATTTTGGCACTGGTGGACAGATTTCAGCTCAGGATCAAGAAAAGGTAATTAATATGTTTATTATTATTTTTTTCTATCCATTAGAAATAGATAAAGCTACAAATGAGTACATAAGAAAAGCAGTAAAGTAAATGTTTTCTGTTATTTACGCTTTCTAAGAAAGTACTTCTTCTATAGCAAGTATATTTGCATTCCGAAACAAAACTATTTGATAACTCCAAAAAATTATCCAAAAAAAATTTTAAAGATGTGCAATTTTTCTGTTGTGCAAAGTCATGGGTAAAAATCTGTAACTCAGTGGGATTTTTGTCTTCAGTTGATATGTTTATAATAATATTGTCTCAAGCTTGTATGTTTATCATGTGTTGTTTTGGATTTCGTCTGAAAATGGAAAATGTATCATGTATTGAAAGAGATTGTCTCACATTGCTCAATTTATCTTGTATTGGCCTTGATTATGTCTAAAGCTGCTGTTTGTCATATGTTGATCTTTCTTAAATGGCCAATAACAGAGTAATGGTTAGCTCACATGCACTGGCCTTTTCTCTGTAAATGAGCATAAAAACTGTTTATCTTTATGATTTAACAACAGAACCATGACAAACATCATTAATAGTCTAATGTCAAAATGGGGAGGGGACTTTTTATATGGGTTAAAGTTGTTCAAGTTTTTGAGACATTGAAAATGTATTAGGTAATTAAATTTAATTAAAATCAAAGGTTGGTTTTTCTTTCACTCATATAAAAAAATCTTTGTTTTATTCTGTTGTTTCACTGTGCTCTACTTGAAAGATATCCTGATCTTTGATAGCTCTCATCAGTCTGTAGTATTGATCCTGTTTGGTTTTGCCATACAAATATTGCTATTCTTATTGCAATCGTTACCAGTTTGTCAAGTAAAGATTTTATTCTACTTTTCCTTTTTAGGCTGCCTTGATCATGCAAGTCCTACAACTGACAGACCAACAGATTGCAATGTTACCAGCAGACCAACAACAGAGTATTCGAATATTAAAGGAACAAATCTCAAAGAGTTAATAAAGGACATTTTTATTTCATTCATTATGTACATATTATTTGTCATTAAAAGTCAAGAGTACAATATAATTCTTGTATTACTGAATTTTGTTTCTCATTTAACAGACAAAATAGCTCTTAACTTCGAATAGGAATATTGGGCAATCGTGAGACAGGGCTGTGCTTGATATTGCTATATAAGCATAAGTTATTGAATCTTCCGTCTCCTTATAATGGATCACATAATTGCCATCTTTAAATGTATGGTTAGAGTGACTAAATATCAAGAAGATGATATTCATTTGTGGCCCAATGAGAACATATCACACTGATGTGACCTATTCACATGCTAAAAAAGAAATATCAGCCCATACACAAGTTTTTCATTGAGAGAGTGACAGTGAGGTGATCACAATTTTTGTTATGAACAAATGATCTGACTGATTTCAATAGGAAACCTGGAATTTCAGAGGGACTATATGTATGGGTGATTATACAAAGAAGCATCAATGATCATCAGGTGCATCTTGGATTGACTCACAGCCTCAGACTTATATTTTCTGCTTGAATGACTTGGCTTCAAGTAAAAAGATGAGTTAAGATCTCAGTTTCTGTACATAAAAAAAATCTTTAAGCCTTGCATGCATACATCTCTGATGATATGTCAGCATTATGGCAAAATTAGTTCACTTTGACCTACATTTTTCAGCTAGATTGACCTTTAGCTCACTTGGCTATAGCCATGGCAATCTTTTGCCATCACCAGGCGACCATTGTTTGTTGTAAACTTTTCATTCATATATCTCCTCTGAAACTGCTGGTGCAATTGAAACCAAACTTGTTCACAATAGTCCTTGATTGGTCCCCTTTAAAAAAATGTGTCTGGAAAGTTCGCACCTCATCCAAGTTTGCCTCTAGTTTTGAAATTACCGTATAAGTGGTTTTTTTCGCGGGAAGCAAATTTCGCGATTTCTTTCAAAATTGCTGGACTTTATTTTCGCGGGAGTCCATACCTGCCAACTTTACGATTTTGGCGTGATCTACACGATTTTTACCTTCTGTCACGATGTCACGATCGTGAAACAAAAATTTGGCATAAAATACGATTTTGAAGAAATTCACACGAAAAAATGTTTGTTTACACGATTTTGGCTGTTGAAAGGGAGATAATCCAAATTCTTGAAAGGGAGTTAACCAGATTCTCGATATTAGCCAATCAGAATCGGTTTTACATCGATCACGCGGTTTTTGAGGGAAAAACAGCTGATTGGAGCCGGCATGTAAACAATCGTAAATATGACGAGTTTGGTTGATTTTTGTTGACTTTAAGGCTTCGGCGACATAAATAAAGTTATATAAATGGATGGACCACCGGCAATCATAGTGATCAGTTCTTGAATTATGAATCAAGGTTCACAATCCCTGATACAACGAGCTGCAAGCACCACACTTGACAGTTCCGTGGATGGCTATGCGCGCGAATGACTTTGTCGTTGCAAGTTCCCCGTTCTGCAGTGTTTGCATAGTTGAACTGATTAGCCTTAACGACATTGGCAAACATATTGGTACTGTAATGCACAAAAGGTCACTCAAAATCCCAGAACACCACTCTTTTGACTGAATCAGAAAAGACAAAAAATATTTAAAAATGTAATGCTTGCTTTATTTATAGAAGAATGGAATAAAAGGAGAAATGCAGTAAATGTACATCAGGCAAATTATAAAGGAGAGAAGAGAAGAGAATGGTTTCATTAACATGCTTGCAATCTTTAATTTTCCCCAAAATATATAGTCAACTGTAAATTAAAATAACAGCAACATAATGATTAACAGCAAGCACTGCTTTTGTTTCCCTTAAACAGTTAAAACTAAGTTAAAATTTAACAGAACATAAAACACCAAATGGTCCAAAAACAGTTCAAAACTGATTTATTTGACCAAAAATATTTAAGAACCAGCAGAAATGCCCAAATCACAATAAAAGAGGAATGTCTTGCCTCCCTCAAAAAAGGTAAAGTCTTCTATAACACCTAGGTGTTTGTATTTGATAAAAATAGCATCAAGTATTAGACAAAAAAAAATTCGCGCAAAACATCGCGAAATCTCACACCACTAAAAAGGAAGGTCGCGCATAAAAACCCCCATGGAGATTTTCAAAAGTTGGCAGGTATGGGAGTCAAATTTTCGTGTTTGCTTATCATTTACTGTAAAAAGTCTCATATATATTAAATTTCGCGGTATGCAATTTTCGCGACTTCAGGATGGTCGCCAATAAAGCGAAAATTAAGTCCTTGCGAAAATAACCACTAATACGGTAGTTTAATATTGGACGCTATGGGAAAACAAACAAATATTTTCCCCTCTGAAATTATCTGGCCAATTGTAAACTATACTTGGTCACAATGGTCCTTAATAATCGGCCCCTCTTTAAAATATTTGTGGTAATGAACAAATAATGGGATATGGAGTAAATGTACATGAGACAAAATCCCTATAAACACATAGGAAGATTAAGCAAATGGAACAACGCTTTATGTGTTGTTCTTCATCTTGAAGTCATCATGAGGCCTTCAACAAAGAGCAACCACTCCTATCTCATAGTAAGTTCAAAACGGCCCCTAGCACCAGTTTGAGCGGAATTCACTTGCTAAATGATGAACAATGCTACATCCATGTATCCATTTTGTCATGGATGCAGGGTCATCAACAAGCATAACATATCAGGCAAAGTACTCTTACAAACACTGTCATCTGTTGCCTGACAAAGAGACCAATAGACGATACAGCATAAAAATGATCACAGGGCACTCGTCGAGTTGTTTGAAAGAAAACTTGGCAAGTAAAATCGGGAGATGTCCAGAAAAATAGTTTAATTTTTACAAAACAAGAATGCTAAATGTTGAGTTTGTTAGTGCATTCATGTGAGAAATCCTCACATGAACAAGTACACCATAACTGACAAAATAAAAAGCATACACCTCAAGCACAGAGAATCTTTTTACTGACTCCACACTGCACAAGATACAAACTCCACTGTAAATGAACAAATTGGGAGCAGTCGCAAACGACAGCTACTTTTTTAGTAACCCCCTCGCCCGATGTCCGAAATAATAACCCAAATATAATCTAAACATGTATGAATGTTAAAGGTACATCCACTGAACATTAAGATAATTGATGTCTAGCATCTCAGATATAAACATTGATGGAAACCTTAACCCAAGCCAGTCAGGTGTAAAATGTTGGTCAAAGTGCCCCAATTATCATCTGAAGCTGCAAGACTCTCCAAGATGCATCCACTGACCAAAGATGATTGATGTAACACACGTAGTATCTTAGACAATGAACCTTAATGCAAATTTTAACCAGAGTCATTGAAGCATAAAATGTAGGTCAGAGTGACCCAATTATCATCTGAAGCAGCATCACTCTCCAAGATGCATTCACTGACCTAAGATGATTGATGTGTTACATGTAGTTTCTCAGATATTAACCTTAACACAAACTTTTTTTATTTTTGTTTATCACATTGGCTATAGGGGGAAGGTTTGGGCCCAATGAAACTAGTTTAACCCCACCGCAGCAGGTTTGCGCCTTTCCTAAGTCAGGAAATTTATTAAGCCTTTGTGTGTGTTTTTTGTTTATGTATTCTGGTATATGCATGAAATCATTATGCTAAACTCCTCACGGGAAGGGATCTTGGTGGAAGCTGTATACTGAGGATACATAATTTTATTTGTTATTTGGTAATGGGTCTGGAGCTTGCATGTCAGTTAATTGCTAGTAGTCTTTTGTGATTTATGTTTTAACCCGTATATTTAGTTCTTTCAGTTTAATTTTTCACAATTGACTCATTTCTGTTGCTTACTGAATTTTACTGTTGTTACTATTGTTTTTTATTCTTCACATTGGCTAGGGGGAAGGTTTGGGCCCAATAAAACTAGTTTAACCCCGCCGCAGCAGGTTTGCGCCTGTCCTAAGTCAGGAAATTTATTAAGCCTTTGTGTGTCTTGTCTGTTTTCTAGTTAGTTCACTTTATGTCTATGGGAGTCTAGGATGATGTTTATATCGCTGAACTTGATTACTCTTTATTTAGGGGCCAACTCCGACCTGCTGTTGGGTGTGGGGTTCCCTCACCGTTCATTGAAGATCTTATGGTGGCTTTGAGTTGTTATTACTCCCTTTGGGTCGTTGTCTCTTTGACACATTCCCCGTTTCCCTTCTTTTTCCTATTTAATCGGAGTCATTGAAGCATAAAATGTACTGGTAGGTCAGAGTGACCCAATTATCATCTAAGCAGCATCACTCTCCAAGATGCCTCCACTGACCAAAGATGATTGATGTGCCACATTTAGTTTATCCGAAATGAACCTTAACGAAACTTTAACCTGAATCATTGAAGCGTAAAATGTAGGTCAGAGTGACCCAATTATCATCTGAAGCAGCATTACTCTCCACGACGCATCCACTGACCAAAGATGATTGATGTGACACATGTAGTTTTTCCTATATGAACTTAAACGCAAACTTTAACCTGAGTCATTGGAGCGTAATATGTAGGTCAGAGTGACCCAATTATCATCTGAAGCAGCATCACTCTCCAAAACGCATCCACTGACCAAAGATGATTGATGTGCCACCTGTAGTTTCTCAGATATGAACCTTAACGCAAGCTTTAACCTGAGTCACTGAAGTGTAAAATGTAGGTCAGAGTGACCCAATTATCATGCCAAGCAGCATCACTCTCCAAGACACATCCACTGACCAAAGATGATTGATGTGCCACATGTAGTTTCTCAGATATGAACCTTAACACAAACTTCAACCTGAGGTGGGACGAATGGACGGACACTCGAATGGACGGACGGACGGGCGAGATGCTATATCCCCTCCCCAACTCCGTTGGGCGAGGGGATAATAAAGTATGCATCAAATCCAAGATTGGAAGCAGAGGGGAACATCTGACCCTATTGGAAAACAATTTACAGATCTTCTCCTCTTAAAGTACTTGGCATTTTGAAGCCATACTTGGTAACAAGGGTCTTTAGTTGGTCCCCTATGAAAAATGTGTTGGGCAACTGTGCTTGGTATTCAAGATAGCATGAAGTGGGGAACATAGTTTAACATTAGACCCTATGGGAAAACGATCAAAGAATTCTCTGAAGCTGCAAAAACAATTGGAACCAAACTTTTTCAGAATAGTCCTTGGATTATCCCTTTAATAAAGGGCTATGCCGAGCGCAGCATGTCGACCACTGAAATTTGAACAAGTGTAATTGAAAGTGAGTGTGGACATACTAAAGAGCTTGACACAATAATTGCATGGACACAATAAGGGTATTGACCCAGTAATTAGCTGGACACAAACTAGGGAAAATGAAAATTAGCCCTTATGACTCCTTATAGCTCGAAAACAGTAAGAGCTACACCAAATTCATTGACATATTACTGAAAGCTTATATCAAGTGGAATCCTAAGAAAAAAATCCCATCGAAATCCGACGAAAAATAAAAATTTCATGTAATCTGCAAGTTTCCAGTTTTGGCCCCTTCGACCCCTTATAGCTTGAAAACGGTAAGAGCTACCACAAATCCATTGACACACTGCTGAAAGCTTATACCAAGAGGAATCTAAAAAAAAAAAATCCCATCAATATCCGATTAAAAATAAAAATTTTAGTTAATCTGCAAATTAGCAATTTGGTCCTGTTTGGCCCCTCATAGCTAGCTAAGCAAACAAGTTACCAAAAATCTAATAGCAAATTGCTGTGTTAATTTTTAATAAGCAATCCATTGGAAAAAACTGCATCAAAATCAGACAAAAAAATTAATTTTTTTTTTTTGGATTCGCCCCTTTTGGGCCCCATTTCTCTCGGGAACGGTACATGCTACGTGAAATCCGTTGCCTTCTTATGCCTTCTTACTGATTGGAAATTTCCTAAGGAGCACACTGAGAGAAACCCCATCAAAATCCGATTAATAATAAAAATTCTACAGACAAATATGTGAAAACACCCAATTTAACCCTTTTTGGCCTTTTTTAGCTCACCTGGCCTAAAAGGCCATGTGAGCTTTTGCCATCACTTGGCGTCCATCGTCCGTCCGTCCGTCCGTCGTAAACTTTTTCAAAAATCTTCTCCTCTGAAACCGCTTGGCCAATTTTAACCAAACTTGGCCTGAATCATCACCAGGGTATCTTGATTCAAAATTGTGTTCGATTAGTCCGAGGACCAAACAACATGGCTGCCGTTACTGAAAATAGCACATAGGGGTAAATTGCTGTTTTTGGCAAATAACTCAAAAACCATTACAGATATCAAAAATCTGACATGGGGTAAAAGTGATAAGCATGACAAGATCTATCTGCCCTGCAATTTTGAAGAAAATCGGAAGTCCGTCTTGGAGTTATTGCCCTTTATTCGTGAAAATTTCAAAATTTTGATATTCTTTATTTTTTATTGCAAAAACTGTAACAGATAGAGGTCAATTTTAAATTGCAAAAATGTTCAGCATATCAAGATCTACCCACCTTGAAATTTTGAAGAAAATCTGACTACCCATTTAGGAGTTTTTGCCCTTTATTGGTCAAATTTAAGAAATTTGATACTTTTTGTCATCAATTTAAAAAATCTTCTCCTCAGAAGCCACTGGGCCAATTGTTACCAAACTTGACCTGAATCATCAGCAGGGTAAACAGTTTCAAAATTGTGTTCGATTAGTCCGAAAACCAAGCAACATGGCTGCTGTTACTAAAAATAGAACAATGGGGATAAATTGCATTTTTTGCAAATAACTCGAAAACCATTACAGATATCAAAAATCTGATTGGGAGTGAAAAACATAGAAAGCAGCCACAGCCTGCTAAGCTCACCTCATTGCGCAGCATTGTCACATGTTGCACATGTCAGTAAACAGGAATGGACTATAATCATTCTTTTTAACAGATTCAGTCATGCATAAATTGTAGTTTACAGTCTGCATCCGAAGCATTCATTGTTGTTGTCATCCCAAATGCATCATACATACTGATATGGTTGCTAAGGGACATGTCAGTAAGTTGGAATGAACTTTAACCATTCTACCTAACCAAGTCGCTCATGCATAAAATGTAGGTCAGAGACAGCATCAGAAGCGTGCATTGTTGTTGTCATCCCAAAATGCATTCTAGATACCAATATGGTTGATGGGGGCCATGTCAGTAAGCATGAATGGACTTTAACCATTCTACCTAACCAGGTCGCTCATGCGTAAAATGTAGGTCAGAGACAGCATCCGAAGCATGCATTGTTGTTGTCATCCCAAAATGCATCATNNATACCAATATGGTTGATGTGGGCCATGTCAGTAAGCAGGAATGGACTTTAACCATTCTACCTAACCAGGTCACTCATGCCTAAAATGTAGGTCAGAGACTAAGCATCCGAAGCATGCATTGTTGTTGTCATCCAAAAATGCATCAGGCATACCAATATGGTTGATGAGGGCCATGTCAGTAAGCGGGAATGGACTTTAACCATTCTACCTAACCAGGTCGCTCATGC
>MJUU01009164.1:204553-226800 GCA_002080025.1 Modiolus philippinarum
GGCAAAATTAGGTCACTTTGACCTATATTTTCCACTTGAGTGACTTGCATTCAAGTTCACGTCTGAGTTCAGATCTCAGTCACTGTACATGGTAGGATCATCTAACCTTGCATGTGCATGCATCTCTGATGGGAGGTCAGCATCCTGGCAAAATTAGGTCACTTTGACCTATATTTTCCGCTTGAGTGACTTACATTCAAGTTTACGTCCGAGTTCAGATCTCAGTCACTGTACATGGTAGGATCATCTAACCTTGCAAGTGCATGCATCTCTGATGGTAGGTCAGCATCCAGGCAAAATTGGGTTGCTGCGACAAAGTGCCACAACGAGGCGAACTTTGTAATCGTTGATTACCTATGTTTCTTTTTAGGCTGCCTTGATCATGCAAGTCCTACAACTGACAGACCAACAGATTGCAATGTTACCAGCAGACCAACAACAGAGTATTCGAATATTAAAGGAGCAAATCTCAAAAAGTTAATAAAGGACATTTTTATTTCATTCATTATGTACATATTATTTGTCATTAAAAGTCAAGAGTACAATATAATTCTTGCATTACTGAATTTAGATACTCATCACAATTTATACAAAATAGCACTAAACTTAGAGATTGACCTTTGGCCAGCATGAGATAATGCTGTGCTTGATTGGTTGTGTAAGCTGAAGTCATTATTTTTAATCCTTCATCTCCTTATAATTTTTCAGATACTGTGAATTCATTTTTATTCGTGGGGTACCAATTTTCGTGGTTTTCGTGGGTGCCCCCAAACCACGAATTCAAATACTCAATGAAATATGATTTTCTTGTGCAAGTTTCAAACACAAATAAATGAACATAATGAAGTACCTGATCAACGAATGCCAAAGACCTTCCACTTGTACCTGAGCCCCAAACTAACTGATATATCCAACAATAAGTAAATATGCATTCTTTTGGACCTTTAATCGCAGCAAAATAAGTTAAAATGCTTTATTTCCAAGTGTTTCCCAGTCAACAAATTAACGGTAACTGGCTTCCTGTTTTGTTTATCAATTACGCTAAAGTGTTGATTTACAGTTAAGAAGTTTGGACAAGAACCATCTCAATTCAGGTTTTATATCATATTATTAGCTAGGCTATGGAATAGCCTAGCTATATAGATTGTTCTTGGGGGAAAGTGAGGAGTACGCTTGCGCAGTGAGGAGAATGCATGCGCAGAAGACTATTGACCAATAGGAATTTCAGATTCTCGAACATCTAAATGGCGTCCAGTTTCGTCCTGATAAAACGGGGCGGGGTTTGATTTTTCTGTTTCCTTGTGGAAGTTGAAAAGTATTATAAACATTTACTATAGCATGTATAGGTGGTACTGGGAACAGGTTTGTAGAGGATGATGGGATTGGTATTGCAATATTGCTTAGCCAGATTTATAAATATAGATATGATAAAAAGAATAAGAACAGTAATGTATAAATTTAAAACCAGAAGTTAATAAATAAAGACGAGGTATTGCGCAATAATCAATAATATACGAATACAATAAAAGACTTTCAATTGTGTTTAACAAAGCGTGATTGTAGTTTATGGAGATACTTAGGCCCAGGTACTCAGGCAATGGAGAACGAAAGGTGGAAAGAGATAGAATTGCGTTTTTTGCGGAAGAATAAAGAGCTACCCTAGGAGAACGCAAAAAAAAAAAAAACAACAAAAAAACAAAACAAAAAATAAAACAAACAAACAAAAGCACGAAACTACTTTGAGTTGCTGTTGGCAAAAAATTAGAGGTTTGATCGAATCGGTGACTGTTTTATCACATGTGCAGACCAATAGAAGAAATTACAAAGCAGTACCGAGAAAAGCTTACTTCAAGTATTGATTTGAGTATACAAATACATCATGAGCCACCACACCCTTGTCAATCAAACACGCAATTTTCTATCCAAGGCTATTCCATAACCTAGCGTATCGTTTTTATTCATAAAAACCATTATCCGATTTATATCATCCACTTATGTTTATAAAGTCCCCTCGTGTTTTCTAGTTAATTAAACTTTTAAAGATTTAATCATGTTCTGCTGAAAAAGACATGTTTATTTTGCAATCAATACAGGTGTCTATTTATAAATAACAAATGGAGTACGGTTAAGTCAGATGGTTACCTAATTACAAATATCTACACATTACTATGAATTGTTAATTAATTACAGGTACACTTCTGAATTTTGGTGTTTTGACATCAATACCGAGGGTACTGAAGCCATGAATTTTATAATCTTTATTTTATAAATTCAAATTATTATTTTTTTCTTGGAACAAGTGACAATCCACAAATTTACGTATACCACGAAATGTCTTTTTTTCTCTACCCATGAAAATTGGTACCCACGAAATTAAATGAACTCACAGTAATTGCCATCTTTGAATGCCTTCTCTGTGTTCCTATTACAACACATCATTCCGATGTGACCTATTCACATGCCAAAAAAGAAATAACAGCCCAAACACAAGTTTTTCATTGAGAAAGTAACATTGAGGTGAGGAAACAAAATTTTTGTTGTGAACAGATGGTCTGACTGGATTTCAATTGGAAAATTGGAATTTGAAAGGGGCTTTTGGAGTACCATCCATCTGCATCTATGAGTTTTATAATGGATGATTATACAGAGTAGCATCAATGATCTTCACAATATGCACACAGATGAATCTTTGGTTGACTCACATCCTAAAAAACTTATATTTATATCCCCCGCAAACGAAGTTTTTGGGGATATATAGAAATCACCCTGTCTGTCTGTCCACATTTCTTGTAGCGCAACTCCTCTTAAATCACGTGAAGGATTTGGATGAAACTTTACAAAGGTAGGACACTATATGGAGATATGCATGAAGGAATATAATTCTTGTCCGATACAAGAAAGGGGAGATAATTTGACTTTTCATTGATTCCATCTACAAAGATTATTTCATAAGAGCAACTCCTCTTAAACCACTCGGAGGATTTTGATGAAACTTAATACAAAGAAAGGATGTGCATGAAGGAATATAATTATTGCCTGAAATCAGTAAGGGGAGATAATTCAACTATGACTTTTCATCTGCATGGATTAACTTGTAAGTTCAACTCTCTTAAACCGTAACAAGGATTTTGATGAAACTTTACACAAAAGAAGAACAGTATATGGAGATGTGCATGAAGAAATAAATTTATTTTCTGAAACCAGGAAGAGGAGATAATTGGACTTCAACTTTTTATCGATTCCATCTGCACAGATTACCTCACAAGCCCAACTCCCTTTTAAACCACTAGAAGAATTTTGATGAACTTTACACTAAGGAAGAAAACAACATGGATATGTGCATGAAGGAATATAATTATTGTACAAAACCAGGAAGGGGAGATAATTGACTTCGACTTTTCATTGATTCCTTATGCAATGATTTTTTTTTGCACTTGGACAATTTGTCAATAAAGAATTCAAAGGGTAGATATTGTGAAATAAATCTGTGAGAGAGAAACACTTTTTTTCATTGTGATCCTTTTAAAAAGTGTTGTAACGAAATTTCTTAAATACTTATGATTTTTGTGTAAAATGTCAAAGAGGCTAGAAAAGGGTTAATTATATTTTTGTCTGATTTCAACTGAATACTTTCATTGGAACCCTTCAAGGCCTTGTGCTAAGTTATTTCTTTGAGATTTTATCATTTTGTTGTATTGTGTCTCCATCCACTTAAATTTGCACTTACCATAATAATTTGGGGCTCAATGAGTGAGGTATATCTGGCTGCCATTCAGCGACAGCTCTTGTTTCCGCTTGAAAGACTTGGCTTCAAGTGTGTAGACGAATTAAGATGTCGGTCACTGTACATGGTAGGATTTTAAATCTTGCATATTCATACATCTCTTATGGTATGTCAGCAATAAGGCAAAATTGGGTCACTTTGACCTACATTTTCAGCTTGATTAATTTACTTGCAAGCTTTCAGCGCACACTTTGCTAGAGCCATGGTGAGCTTTTGCCATCACTAGGCATCTGTTGTTAGTTGTAAAATTTCCATTCATAGATCTTCTCCCCTGAAACTGCTGGTCCGACTGAAACCAAACTTGGTCACAATAGTCCTTGGTTGGTCCCCTTAAAAAAGAAGTGTCTAGAATGTTCGCACCTCATCCAAGATAACCACCAACATTGGACGCTTTGGGAAAACATGCAAAGATTTTCTCCTCTTAAATTATTAGGACCATTGTAACCCATTTGTTCACAATGGTCCTTAACAGTTTTTCCTTTTCAAGTCAGCATCAAATATAAGATGACAGCAGAGGGGAACTTAGTTTAACTTTGGACCCTTTTGGAAAACATATTTTATTGTAACCATAATTGTTCACAATGGTCCTTAGCACCCTTTTGAAAGATATTTGTGGCATGTCAGCATCAAATCCAAGATGGCGACAGAGGGGGACATGTTTAAAGATCTTCTCCTATTACAGTACATGGCCTTTTGAAGCCATACTTGGTCCTTAGTTTGTCCCCTATGAAAAATGTGTGGGGCAACTGTGCTTGTCATTCAAGATGGCCCAAAGTGGGGAACAGTTTAAGGTAGATGGGTAGTCCAAATTTTTTTCCATAGATTTTCTTTATTTTCTCAGGAAAGTTTCCTTATTATAATAGCATTGAAATAAAAAAATTAAAAAGCAGGGTCATCGTGTTTGTTTTTAAAATAAATGATATCAAAATAATCAAATATTTCTAATGAATATAAAGGGAAAAATAGGTATTTGGTTGTTTTCTTTAAAAATATTCCATAGATTTCTTTCTATTTTACTCATATGTTAGCCCTTTGAACATACTTTCAAAAGATATAAAGAAAAATGAGGGTCACCGGCTTTTTTTTTCAATATAATTTGAAATATGTGAATTTCTATAGTGATATATATGTAAAATATTTTCATCAGATTATCTCCCTTTTCCAAATATCGTCTTCCAAACTATTTAATTATCAAATTACCAAACATCATCCAATTAGATAAATACATATAAAATAAGTCAATGTAGATCCTTTGCTTTTTGTGTCACTGATATAATATTTATTGATCTATTATAAATAAAAATATCTGCATATTTAAAAAGCAGATAATACCACAACAGTATAACTAACAAATTCAAAATGGCAGTAGACTACCGATTTACCTTAACATAAGACCCTATGGGAAAACAATCAAAGATCCTCACTGAAGCTGCAAAGACAATTGGAACCAACCTTGGTCATAATAGTCCATGGGTGATCCCTTTTAAGGTGGTACAGGGTCCAAAAACTGTCTGATATTTTCATGGCTTACATATTGTTATTAGAGCATGTGCAAAATAAAATAAAAATTGGGGGTTACTGGCCATGTAAGCATGAAATCTGTCATGTAAAAATCAGCGATTTTGGTTGAAATGTTAGTGAAAATTATTCAGCAGATAGAATTTTTTAATATTTGGTAAATTATTACTTAATATACTTGCTTTCAATTTGCATGAAAAATATTTTGGGGTCACCGATGTTATTAGCTCACCTGGCTATGCCAGGGTGAGCTTTTGCCATCACTTGGCGTCCGGCGTCCATCCTTTGTCCGTCCGGCGTAAACTTTTCATTCAAAGATCTTCTCCTCTGAAACCACTGGGCCAATTGGAACCAAATTTGGTGACAATAGTCCTTGGTTGGTCCCCTTTAAAAAGGGTATCCGGCAGGTCCGTACCTCATCCAAGATGGCCGCCAGTGGGGAACATAGTTTTAACATTGGACCCTACGGGTGAACACATTCAAAAATCTTCTTCTAAGAAACTACTAGTCCAATTATAACCAAACTTAGTCACACTGGTCCTTAGATGGTCCCTTTTAAAAAAGGTATCCGACAGGTCTGTACCTAATCCAAGATGGCCGCCAGCGGGGAACATAGTTTTAACATTGGACCCTATGGAAAAGACATTCAAAGATCTTCTTCTCAGAAACTACCAGTCCAATTATAACCAAACATAGTCACAATGGTCCTTAGGAAGTCCCTTCCAAAAAAGGTATCGGACAGGTCCATACCTAATCCAAGATGGCCGCCAGCGGGGAAGATAGTTTTAACATTTGACCCTATGGAAATGACTTTCAAAGGTCTTCTTCTCAGAAACTACCAGTCCTATTATAACCAAACTTAGTCACAATGGTCCTTAGATGGTCCCTTCCAAAAAAGGTATCTGGCAGGTCTGTACCTATCCAAGATGGCCGCCAGCGGGGAACATAGTTTTAACATTGGACCCTATGGGAAAGACATTCAAAGATCTTCTTCTCAGAAGCAACCCATCCAATTATAACCAAACTTAGTTACAATGGTCCTTAGATGGTTCCTTCAAAAAAAGGTATCCGACAGGTCTGTACCTAATCCAAGATGGCCGCCAGCGGGAACATAGTTTTAACATTGGACCCTATGGGTGAACACATTCAAAGATCTTCTTCTCAGAAACTACCAGTCCAATTATAACCAAACTTAGTCACAATGGTCCTTAGATGGTCCCTTCCAAAAAAGGTATCAGACAGGTCCGTACCTTATCCAAGATGGCCGCCAGCGGGGAACATAGTTTTAACATTGGACCCTATGGAAAAGACATTCAAAGATCTTCTTCTCAGAAACTACCAGTCCAATTATAACCAAACTTAGTTACAATGGTCCTTAGTGGTCCCTTCCAAAAAAGATATCCGGCAGGTCTGTACCTAATCCAAGATGGCCGCAGCGGGGAACATAGTTTTAACTTTGGACCCTATGGGAAAGACGTTCAAAGATCTTCTCAGAAACTACCTGTCCAATTATAACCAAACTTAGTGACAATGGTACAATGGTCCTTAGATGGTCCCTTCCAAAAAAGGTATCCGGCAGGTCTGTACCTAATCCAAGATGGCTGCCAGCAGGGAACATATTTTAACATTGGACCCTATGGGAAAGACATTCAAAGATCTTCTTCTCAGAAGCTACCCATCCAATTATAACCAAACTTAGTTACAATGGTCCTTAGATGGTCCCTTCAAAAAAAGGTATCCGGCAGGTCTGTACCTCATCCAAGATGGCCGCCAGCGGGAACATAGTTTTAACATTAGACCCTATGGAATATACATTCAAAGATCTTCTTCTCAGTCCAATTAGAACCAAACTTAGCCACAATGGTCCTTAGGTGGTCCCATCCAAAAAATGTATCTGGTAGGTCCGTACATCTGGAACATAGTTTTTACTTTGGCCCTTTTAAAGTGGTCTGTATGTTTTACTCTCAGCACTATGTATTACTTTAATTATAAGGGGAACCCCTGCCCAAATTTTTTTTGAATGGTGTTCTGTTATGGGTTGTAATGGAAGGTGGATCTTTCGGTTGCCATGGTAGCCAAACAAGAATACTGTAATTTTAGAAGAAAAAAAATATTCTGCTAAATTTTATGTTTCGTTTTTCCTATTGGAAATGCCTTTTATCTATGTCAGCCATTGTCCAGGTGAGCGATACAGGCTCTTGAGAGCCTCTTGTTTTTGAATAAATAGCGAAAAATGGAATTTTTGCTGCTATTTCTTTACAAATTAGCTCCCCTTAATAGGAAATGAGTTTGCTGAAAAGGTTCAGTGTTCTTCATGGCTACTCAAAAGTGACATATTTGATCAAATTTAACTATAATAAGACATCGAAAATCATTTCGCCTACTTTCCCATGGTAAATTGCATTTTTTGACAAATGCACAAGAATGATGCGCAGTTTTAAAATCCCGTACTACCTTAAACCAGAGGCTCCCAGGAGCCTGTATCGCTCACCTGGCTTTCAGTTGCCAAATCAAGGTAACATTGTAAGTTATACAGTTGATCTTCAGTTTCTCAAACTTTCGTAGCTCAAACACCTCCAATATCTTAAACTATTTTTAAAGTCTGATCATGTTTTACTATATTTCTTTGTTGGGCTTTTTTGACAAAAAAACGTCCTTGCTAATGACCACTTTCGACACCAGTTTTGAAGTCGAGATGTCATTTTGTAAATGGCAGTCAACAAACAATTTTCAACATCGGTTTTAAAGTCGCAACATCAATATCTACTTGGAAATCAAATTTCATTGAAATCGGACAATGTTGAATTTTCCAGCCTTTTTTTGCGGCCATTTTAAAAATGGCGGTCAACGAATAATTTTCAACACCGGTTTTGAAGTTGCAACATCATATCTATTCGGAAACCAAATTTCATTGAAATCAGACAATGTTGAATTCTCCCGCCTTTTTTGGCGGCCATTTTGAAAATGGCAGTCAACAAACAATTTTCAACTCCAGTTTTGAAGTCCCAACATCAATATCTATTTGGAAACCAAATTTCATTGAAATCGGACAATGTTGAATTTTCCCGCCTTTTTTGGTGGCCATTTTGAAAATGGTGGAACAATTTTCAACACCAGTTTTGAACTCGCCACAGCATGGCAAACATTTCATCAATTTACACTTAACCTTCATCTTCTATAGTTTTGGAAATAAAAGATGAAAAATACGAAAATTTTAAAAATTCGGTGAAAAAAGGGCAATAATTCCTACAAGGGTTTATGGATTTTCTTCAAAATTTCAGGGTTTGTAGATCTTGCCATGCTGAACCTTTTTGCAATGAAACTTGACCTCTATCTGTTGCACTCTTTGAAATAAAAAATAAAAAATGCACAAATTTTGAAAATTTTACGGAAAAAGGGCAATAACTCCAAGACCGGTTTCCGGATTTTCTTCAAAAATTCAGGGCAGGTAGATCTTGCTATGCTGATCACTTCTACTCCTGTCAGATTTTTTATATCAAACGGTTTTTGAGTTATTTGCAAAAAACTGCAATTTACCCCCTATGTTCTATTTTTAGTAACAGCAGCCATGTTGTTTGGTCTTTGGACTAATTGAACATAATTTTGAAACTGCATACCCTGGTGATGCTTCAGGCCAAGTTTGGTTACAATTGGCTCAGCAGTTTCAGTGGAGAAGATTTTTGAAATTGTTGACGGACGGACGGACGGACGGACAGACGTCGGACGCACGATGGACGGACGCAAAGTGATGGCAGAAGCTCACATGGCCTTTTAGGCCTGGTGAGCTAAAAATGTGTCTGGCAAGTCTGCACCTCATCCAAGATGGCTGCCATTATGGAGCTTTGTCTCAAATTGGACTCTATTGGTCAAACTTTAAAAATCTTCTCCATAATTGGTAACAATGATCTTTAGTTGGTCTCCTTTGAAAAAGCATTCCGAGACCTTCTCCTCTGAAGCTGGAAAGATCATTATACCCCCCCCCGCAAACAAAGTTTGGGGTATATAGGAATCACCCTGTCCGCCCATGTACCTTTTCAGCACATGTTCTCCTAAATGGCTGCTTGGATTTTGATGAAATGTTACACAGTTGTAGTACACCATCTGAAGATGTGCATGAAGTAATATGGTTGCTGCCAGAAATTTTGAAGAGGAGATAATTTGTCTTTGAATATTTTCTGGAAAAAGGGGGGAGGCGAACCTTGTACCTTGTCAGCCGATGTTCTCCTAAACGGCTGCTTGGATTTTAATGAAATGTTGCACAGTTGTAGTACACCATCTGAAGATGTGCATGAAGTTATAAAGTTGGTGCCCGAAATTTTGAAGGGGAGATAATTTGTCTCTGAATATTTTCTGGAAAAAGGGGGGTGGACGAACCTTGTCAGCGCATGCTCTCTTAAGTGGCTGCTTAGATTTTGATGAAATGTTACACAGTTGTAGTACACCACCTGAAAAATTGGTTGCTGTCTGAAATTTTGAAGGGGAGATAATTTGTCTTTGAATATTTTCTGTGTAAAGGGGGAGGAGTGATCCTTGTCGGCGCATGCTCTCCTAAACCACTGCTTGGATTTTGATGTAATGTCGCACAGCTTTAGTACACAAGCTGAAGATGTGCATGAAGTGATATGGTTGCTGTCGGAAATTTTGAAGGAGAGATAATTCGTCTTTTATATTTTCAGAAGAAAAGGGGGAGGTATATCATTTTGTCCATACTTGTATTGTGTCCACATTTGTACTGTGTCCACAACTGTATTGGGTCCACAGTCCACACACACTTAAATTTACACTTGCCATATTGATTCAGGGATCAATTAGGGGGGGGGGGTATACCTGGCTGCCATTTGGCGACAGCTCTAGTTAGAACCAAACTTTGTCAGGAAATACTTTGGTGATCCCCCTTTAAAACAAGAGGCCCATATGAGCCTGTATTGCTCACCTGGTGACAGATCTTATAAGATTTTCAGACAGGGCTAAATGATTAATCTGAGGTGAAAGCCATTCTAGCTTTATGATTGGTAGTAAAATCATTCATCTGGTAGATTACTTTCATGTTAAATAACAAAATACTTAAGTTAATGTTAATTTAGTTTTCTGGATATGCACATCAACAACTTATGTCTCTTCAGTGCAGATCAAATCAAAACATTTGGAAATCCATATACTGAAAATCTGTGTAAAATCTGATAGAGAACAAATTACCAATAGGGTCTAAATATTAAATACAAAATCAGCTACTGACAGAGATAAGCAAGAGGGAGATACTCCTTAGTTTTGAATAAAATTTTGCAAAATTAGATATTGCAAGTTTACAAATAAAATCGGTTTTCGGCCCAGTACAGAAGTACTGGCTACTGGGGTTGGTGAATGCCCTCGGGGACTAACAGTCCACTAGCAGAGGCATCGACCCAGTGGTAATAAATAACAAACAAGGGATCTGTGAGCCAATGCTCACTAGCAATACCCCCACTCTCAAGATCAAGCATCTAATAGCCTAACAAACTAAGTTGGTTTAACAAAATGTAGTTCCCCCACAAGTCTTTAAATTCATCCCACAATTTGGCATGACTATACAAAGCTTCTGACAATATTTCAAGTTTGAATCATTTACCATTGCAGAGAAAAGCTTGACGAAAAATGTAACAGACTGACCGAATGAACAGGAAGAAGTATTCAGACAGGCCTGGAAATGCATCCCACAATATGGCATGACTATACAAATCTTCTGACAAAATTTCAAGTTTGTATCATTTACCATTGCAGAGAAAAGCTTGACGAAAGTTGTGACAGACAGATGGAATTTCGAAAAATTGACTAAGATGGTAAACGAAGTAGTATCTCGACAGGTCTGAAAATGCATCCCACAATAATGCATGACTATACAAAGCTTCTGACAAAATTTCAAGTTTGTATCATATACCATTGCAGTGAAAAGCTAGACGAAAGTTGTGACGGACGGACAGAATTTTTGAAAAATTGACGTAGTTGTTTAACAGGAAGTAGTATCTGGACAGGTCTGAAAATGCATCCCACAATATGGCATGACTATACAAAGCTTCTGACAAAATTTCAAGTTTGTATCATTAACCATTGCAGAGAAAAGCTTGACCAAAGTTGTGACGGACTGAATTTTGAAAAATTGACCAAGTTGGTAAACAGGAAGTAGTATCCCTACAGGTCTGAAAATGCATCCCATATTATGGCATAACTATATAAAGCTTCTGACAAAATTTCAAGTTTTTATCATTATCCATTGCAGAGAAAAAGCTTGATGAAAGTTGTGACGGACACAGGTAAAACAGTATACCCCCTTCTCCTTCGGAGCAGGGGTATAGGGAGGGGGTATAAATATGGAAGTTACTGTTAATAACGATTCTGCATATGAAATATATGGTTTTTATTGATTAAGATGTATGAAACAGTTTACAACTTTTTCCCATTGGGTCCCATGTTAAACTATGTTCCTCATATTACCATGCCTAAATAACTTGACATTTATCAAGAACATTTTCCCTTAGGGTCCAATGTATAACTAAAATCTGCAGTTGCAGTCAAATCTAGTCATTTTTGAGTTATTTAAAAAAAACAGCAATTTACCCCATCTTTTTTTTAGTAACATCTGCTAAGTGGAAGGTCTACAGACCAAACACAAACAATTTTGAAACTGCATACCCTGGTGATGATTCAGGACAAGTCAGGTTACGATTGGCCGGCAGCTTCGGAGGAGATTTTTGAAGACGTGGCCTAATTATGCAACTCCTCTGAAACTGCTGAACATACTTTCATGAAAGTTTGTATATTGCAAGGACATAATATGTAGATGTACACATTGTCTGATATTAATATCATACAATTTGTCCAGGAGTGATGCACCTTTGAACTTAGAAAAAAAAATATATGTTTTGGCCATATGCTTGTAAGCACCTTTGAAACTGTTCAACAGAATTTCATGAAACTTTGTATGCAGCAAGGAAATAATATGTATATTTGCATATTGTCTTTGGATTTTTTTCTTGAGTTATGCCCCTTTGAACTTAGAAATAATTAGATGTTTTGACCATATGCTTGTAAGTGCAACTCCTCTAAAACTGTTCCACAGAATTTCACAAAATTCTGGAGGTATTAAGGACATGATATGTCATATTTATGGGCATTTTACATCTTGCAATTTCTCCACGAGTTATGCTCCTTTGTACTTAGAACTTAATAGGTATTTTGACCATATGCTTGTAAGCACAAATCCTCTGAAACCAACCTGCCAACCTCGAAGTCTGCTGTGGTGGGTCATTAGCCAACATTCAAGAATGCAGTGGTGGGCAATATCGTGTTGAGCCATCAAACAGAATTCTTTGCACAAGTTCTGAGCTATGTATTACTATACATGAGAGGCTAAGACCTTTTCAGTTAATGTGTTTTTGACATTTTCAGCTGATTGTTAAATGTTTTTGGTGAAGTAAATCGGTTGTTAAATGTTTAAGGACTGTTTGGTGTTTTCTGTTCCATTTACTTTGTCTTAACTGCTGTTTGCTGTTAATCTAAAAAAAATGTGTTATTTTCTTTATGGTGGGTTACTGGCAGGTACTGGTAACGATCTCATTGTCGAGTGAAAATGATGACCCGCAGCGGGTGATTATTCCTGGCAAGTGAGAGGTTCATTTTGTGGGTCACACCTGCCAAATGCTGGTCAATTGGCAAGTATGCTAAAATTGTTCAACAAAATTTCATGAAACCTTTTATGTAGCAAGGACATAAGATGTAGATGTGTAAATTGTCAGGGAATTATCAACTTGCAAATTTTCCATTAGGAATACCCCTTTGAACTTAGAAATTAAAAGGCATTTCGCAACTCCTCAGAAAACGTTCAACAGAATTTCATGAAATATTTAAGGAGCATGGATATAATATATATCTTATATCAATAAATCTTTTCATATATTCAGTTATTTTTACAATATACTTTCTTTCAAAGGGAAGGAGACCTGGTGTGATGTTGTGTCGAGATCCATTTCTTGTTTTTATTGACCTTTTGTTTCTCAAAACAGACAAAGCTACTTCAAACCAGATACACATAGCAGCACAATTTTATTAACAATAAAAGACCCCCCATGTAAAACAAATAATAAAGATTCTACAGTCAAATGTGTGGAAAAAATACAAACCAACCCTTTTTCTGAAACTGATTTTAAAATGACAGCTTACTTGTGTGTCAAGGAACATCATACTTAAATTTGATAATGATCTGTCCACTAATCCAAAGTTATCTCATGACATATTACTGCACATTTCTGCTTTGAAAACATCCTTCAAAATTTCCCTAAAAGCACTGATATTCTATTACTGATGTAAACGATGCAATGGTTTTACCACATCAAAAATTACATTCACATTTTTTAAAGGAAAAAGACATGTTTCAATAACAAATAATTTAATAAAATTTCCTGATTTATATTTCTATAAAAATGCAACCTTAAACATACAACTTTATCCACTAACAAGGTAAAAACAATATCATGGTTGTGTAAAACTGACTATTTCTGCATAATGAGGCAATGGTTTTGACTGTAATATCACATTAAATTAAAAGTTCCTAATAAATGCCATTATCAAGAATTCTTGGATGGGTCTCTATGTGACCAATATTCTTCTGTTTGCATTTCACTTAATCTTGATATTGTCCTTTCAAATGCAAATAGTTCCTCTTCTCCCGTAAATATACTGGCCTGGGATAAATCGGATTTCTGAAATGAAAATAAATGCTTTAAATCAACAGATTGCTTCTTATTCATTTGCAAAATCATACAGAGATTGGTCTAATTACTCTCATTAAATTACATTAAATTACAAATACATAGCAAAATGTATGAATAAATTAATGCAAGGATTACAGCATTTTAAACATGATTAAATAAAATAAATGATTAAACTGATTACATCTGATTTCAATTACTTCTTAAATATCAATGGGGTGTTATATAGTTGAATTTGGATTGCTCCAACTCCAATAGGATGTCTTAAACTCTTTTTGTTGTCCCTTTGTTCAAGTAATGCAAAGTTTGACCTTGGTTCATTGATCACCCTTCTAGTTAGAACTGTTTTCATTGGTCCCTGGGGCGTTACAACCATTGAATGTTTAAATGGAACAGCCGTTCCGATGTAACTACTGAAAGAGTCCTACATACATATACTGTGAAAATATTATTGTTCATGGGGTTCCAATTTTCGTTGATTTCGTGGTTTGCTAAAACCAAGAAATTAAGTTCCCAACAAAATGCATCTTTTCACTAGGGCTTGAATGCATAGAATTCGAAACCGTGAATTTAAGTACCCACTAAGTAGTGATAATTTTGAAAACCACGAAAATTGTTGCCCATGAATAAAAGTATTTCCACAGTATCTTAAGAAATATCAACATTCTATATATACCTTTAAAAAATTTTATGGGTTGATATTATTACTTTTTTAGCTCACCTGGCTATAGCCAGGGTGAGCTTTTGCCATTACTTAGAGTCCATCGTCCATCTGTCGTAAACTTTTGTTAAACAAGTGTGGACCCAAATTACGTCTCGCCCGTCCCTTCATGGTCATAAAATTGGTGTGAAAACTCAAACTGACTAAATCAGAAAACTAAACATGTTCCCTAGACTGTGAAATTAGGATAACTGACAAAAGCAATATAGCACACTGTCATGTATCACCTAAAACCAAAATGCCGAATATTAGTGACTACCACTGATAGATACTGAAAACAAAACATGTTCACTAGACCATGAAAATGAGGTCAAGGGCTAAAGCTTAATAGCAAGCTGTCGTGTTCCATCCAAGACAAACCACATACCAAATATTATTGACTTTATTACATTAAAAGATACTGCGAAACTTAACATGACCACTGGACCATGAAATTGAGGTCACAGACAAAAGCCATGTAGCAGACTTTAATGTAATACCAAAGACCAACCTACATATTAAATATCACTGACTTACCAATTATAGCTACTGAGAAAATGACCTAATCCCAAAAACTTAACATACAAAGCCATAAAACAGTCTGTCATGTAATACTCAAGATCAACTTATATACCAAATATCACTGACCTACTACCTATAGTCAATGAGAAAACGACCTAATAAAAAAAACTTAACATGCTCACTAGACCGTGAAATTGAGGTCAAGGACAAAAGCAATATGACAGACTATCATGTACTACCTAAGACCAATCTACATTACAGATATCATTAACCTACCACTTAAAGTTACTGAGAAACTAAACTAAGCACAAATACATAACATGTTCATTGGACTGTGAAATTGAGGTCACAGACAAAAGCCATATAGCAGACTTTCATGTACTACTCATAACCAACCTATATACCAAATATCATTGACCTACCACTAATAGGTACTGAGAAAATGAACTCATCACAAAAACTTAACATGAAAGTTAACGCCGCCGCCATACTTTGTACGCATATGTCTCGCTTTCTGCGACTTCCGTCACGGGCAAGACAAAAATCTTCACCTCTGAAACTGTTGGGCCGTTATAAACCAAACTTGGCCTGGATCATCATCAGGGTATGAAGTTTAAAAGCAAATCAGAATACCCATATAAGAGTTTTTGCCCTTTTTCTGGTCAAATTTTAGGTGATTTTATAAATTTTGACTTATATTTCAAAAAAGATTTGATATAATGGTCATGTTTAAATTGAAAAATATTCAGCAAGTTTAGGACTACATTTTATTGAAAATGGTCAAGTCGTCGGACCTTATCCAAGATGGCTGCAGTGGGGAACTTTGTTTTATATTGCACCATATGGGAAAACATATTTCAAGATCTTCTCTGAAACTATTGGGCCAATTGAAACCAAACTTGGTCACAATAGTACTTACTTTGTCCCCTTTGAAAATTTGTCCGACAAGTCTACATTACATCCAAGATGGCAGCCAGCTATGACATGTTTGTACCTCATCGAAGATGGCTGCTGGCAGGAAACATAGTTTAAAATAGGGACCCTACGGAAAATGAATTCAAAGATCTTTTCCTCTGAAACTACCACGTTAATTGGAACCAAACTGGTCACAATAGTCCTTAGGTGGTCCCCTTCAAACTTTGTGATTTTGATGTTCTTACCTCATCCAAGCCAGAACATAGTTTTACATAGCAACCCTATGGCAATTGCATTCAAGGCTCTTCTCCTCTGAAACTACCAAGCCAATAGAAACCAAACTTGGTCACATTAGTGCATTGGGTGGTTCTCTTCAAATTTGTAAATTTTATGTTCGCACCTCATCAAAGATTGCTATACTTTTATATAGGGCTCTATGGGAAATGCATTCAAAGATCTTCTCCTCTGTCTAAGGCCATGGTCTAGGTGAGCGATACAGGCTTTCGAGAGCTTTTTGTTGTTTTGGGGGAATATAGGAATATTGATGGCAAAAAAAGTTCACTCCCGAGCCTCATTAAAGATAGTTTTTCAGACATGTAAGCACATTTAAAAGTTTGATATAACTTTAAAGAGGCATACTTGAGTAATTATCTTTAAACTATTTTTTTTAGTCTACCAATGGACTACAAAGAACAATACAGGTATCAACAATACCAAAATAAGCAGCTGCCCAAAGTAAAATCATACGCCCATCGTAACCCCTACAAAACTTTTAAGTGATTAAAGAAAGTGGTTGTCAGTTTAGAATGCACCTATAACTGCCTAATTAAGCATGTTTTCTCTTAAATAAAGCAATCTGCAAAGTTTGAAGTGAGCTGATCAAACTATTAATCAGTTAGAGTGAGTTACAATGTATGTATAAAATTGCCATGAATTTGAAAAATAAAGTCCAATAACTCTTGCAAGAAAAACTGAATTTTCACAAAAAAAAAATACAGACTATCCAATATCTCTACAAAGTTTGAAGTGAATTGGTCATAGGGTTGTCCAGTTGGAACACATGTGAAAAATTGCCTTGGAATTGACAAATAAAATTCCATAACTTGCAAGAAAAATCAAAATTTCACGAAAAAGTATACAGATCATGAAGCCATCATACCCAATATCCTTACAAAGTTTGAAGTGAATTGGTCAAAGGGTTGTCAAGTAAGAGTGTGACATGTAAAAATTTGCCTTAAAATTGACGAATTAAGCCCCATAACTCCTACAAGAAAAATCGAATTTTCACAAAAAAGTATACAGATTGTGAGTCCATCATACTCAATACCTCTTCAAAGATTGAAGTGAATTTACCAAGGGTTTTTAAGTTAAAGCGTGACATACAAAAAAATTGCCTCAAAATTGATAAATAAAGTCCCATAACTCCTGAAGGAAAAATCAAATAATCAAGAAAAGTATACAGATCATTAAGCCATCATACCAAATACCTCTGCAAAGTTTGAATAAAATTGGCCGAATGGTTGTCAAGTTGGAGCGTGACATATGTAATGGACAGACAGACTAAAGGACAGACAGACAGACGGACGGACAATCGGACATTATGGTATACCATAATATGTTCATCATTAGTTGGGCATATAAAAACTTAAGTTACATACACCTGCAACAAAGCTGGGGGCTTTTAGTTTTACTCTGGTCTGTTGGGTTGCCTGGGGCATTTGTGTTGTTCTAGGAAGATTAATTTTTTGTCTGTTTTAAGTACAATGTATTAAATATCATACCAGTCATACACTAATAATTATCAGAGTTTCAGATTAAAACAAGGCAGTGATATATTTCATTTATTAAAAAGTCCTGCTTTACTGTTTTATCCAAAGTATTTAAAATGGCAGTGAACTTTATGTCAACTGTGAAAATAGTTATAATTAAACAAACATGAAAAAATCCTCATATATAAAGATAAAGAATAATGACTTTCACTATAAACTTGCTTAACATTTAATAGGCTGAAGAGTCAAAGCCCCATGGTTTGATAATTACATTAGGATTAGGCATTACTGGTTTTTATAGGGTCTGTAAGTCTCGTCATGTGACTCCCGAGAATCCACGTTAAACAGGCAATTCGAAAACATTTCCCGCCAAAACATGACGTCTGAGGATTATGACGTTAAAATTTTTGTTTGAAACGTCATTAGTCTTTGTTTAAAATATAACTTCCGGGTACAGATTTTAATCCCGGAAGTTCCAAAATTTTACGAGACTTACAGGCCCTATTTAAACTTGGATTTACTTACTATACTGCTTGCTTTTTTTCCCCATGTTCTTGTTTTTTGCCATGTCTCTAAACTTTGATTTTTGTAACAACCACATCATTTGTTCCTTCAGTTTTCTACTGCCATTCTTTCCTTCACAATAAATATAATAATACAATTTTGATTTTTGTAACAACCACATCATTTGTTCCTTCGGTTTTCTACTGCCATTCTTTCCTTCACAATAAATATAATAATTCATACAGAATATTTTATTTCTAGTAATTTACCTCTTGGATTCCAAGATCATCCATGAGCATTCTGTTAGCCTCATAATCTACCTGACTTATAGCACTAGACTGGAACAAATATTTTGGTTCTTTTTCAGCAGTACACACTAATCGGACCTACAGGATATAATAAAAATAATAAAAATCTCAGTGCTTTGTTATTAAGACTGAACAAATAAATCCCCCAACTAATAAAGATTACAATATAGTAAAGAATTTCAGTTTTATTGTTGTTCTTCATCTTTATTTCTTTGACAAATATCAAGTACGTACTGTATTTATTCTTGCCACTAGCAACAATATTACTTACTATATAAAAAAAAAATGTGTCAAGGAACTCTTATTCTATTCAGCTTTAAGGATGAGTATTGTCAATAAAATATTGTACCGTGATATATCAATATCAAACAAGCAAGGGTATCATGATACATATCAATATGTATCGATACGTATCTTCTTCTGGTTTTTCAATTTGTTTCTGTTTTTAAATCTTCATCTCTTATAAATATTTTATGTGATAAAATTGTAAAATACTTTAGAATGAGACAAAATTGTTCATTTTCATGTATCAAAACATATTTGTTTGTCCTACATCTGGCTTTTCCACTTATAAATATTTTATGTGATAAAATTGTAAAATACTTTTAAATGAGACAAAACTGTTCATTTTCATGTATCAAAACATATTTGTTTGTCCTACATCTGGCTATTCCATACCAAAATCAGATAAGTGGTACTGATTCTGAAATTTTAGCGGAAATCAGAAGACGATACATATCAATACGCCCCATTCCATACCAGTTGACCAGGTTTATTAAAAATATTGCGATATATTGATATACTGGTGTTTCTTTACACCACTATCCAGTTTCATGTAAAAATGTGAGATTTTGAAATCATTTTTTAAAAAGTAACATATTTACATTGTTTTTAAAAATTGTAGATGGTAAAATCAAAATTGTTACTGTTCTTCAACATGAAGTCTCCAACACTAAGCACTCACTCATACATCATAGTTAATTCAAGACTGCCCCAAAATAAATTTTCAGCAGAATTCATTGCTGGATGTTGAACAATGTTACAACCATATCATTATTGGCCATGGATGCAGGAATTTCACATAACAAGACCAATTACATGTCTGGACCTGCGTCACCGTCACTCATGTTCAACTTAGAAAGTGTTGTTTTTTTTTTTTCAATCTAACTGAATATCATGTATAGGTTTACCAATTCAAACAAGAATTCATTTACCTTATTACCAAAAATTCTTCAAATGCAAGATATAATTGAGATTATATTAAGTTCAACCCTATTACCATCTTCGCTAGCCAAGGGTAACGATCCACCCCATGGCAGATCAAGCTGGATATATGTAGTATCAAATGTCTTTGATTGGTTGCAGTTAATCTTCACTGCAGCCAAATTATTAATTTGAATATATATCAAAACAATAAAACTTAAAATATGGCGTTTAGTGATTTTTCTATTTTGCAAAATTTCCATGATTTAATTATCTTTCTTTACTTTTGAAGGGTTATTTCCTTGAAGTCAAATATATTGTGAATTGTTGTATTATTAGATGCAATAAATAATCATTTATTATTACAATAAATCATACTGAAACTCTTACTTCAAAGGGAGATAATTTGGAACTGATGTTTCACAAATTGTGGCTCAATCTGCCAAGGGTGAAGAGAAGCTGATCGCAACCCTTGGCTAGCGAAGATGCCCTATTACTGTAATAGACAAAAAAAGAAGAAAAAAAAACAAAACTAAATATACAAAGTTGAACAAAACATAAAATGAAAATAGTCCACAAAGTTGAACAAAGCATAAAATGAAAATAGTCCATATCACTTCAGCAAAGGTGAAATTCAAATAAACATTTATGAGAAAACATGAAAGCAATGCCAAAATTCAAGAAAAGCTGCCCATGGTCAATGCGTTCAAAACTCTGAAACGTCTCTGGACAAAAATTGAGTACCATGATGATATAATATGATAGAATAAAGTACAAGTTCAATAATAGATAAATTTGACATTTTTTTTAAATCAAAACTGGCCTAAAGGGGAGGTTCACATCACCAATGTGTTCAAACAACAGTAAAAACTTCCAAAGGTATTTAGTCAGAAATGTTAATCTTTCAGATTACACAAACCAGGCACTGTAATGTTAAAATATGCTGAAAAATGACTAAGTTCAACAATGCATAAATTCCACATTTTTTTCAAATCTGCCCAAAAAGGGAGGTGCACATCTTCAATGTGTCAAGAACAACTGTGTAAAGTTTCAAAAGCACCAGATATAAGGAGTCAGAGTTTCAGATTACACAAACTCAGTACTGTAAATTATGTTAAAATTTAATGAATTTAATGAAAAAATGACTAAGTTCAACAATGCATAAATTCAACAATTTTTATCCAAATCTCACCAAAAGGGGAGGTGCACATCTTTAATGTGTTCAGAACAACTGTGCAAAGTTTCAAAAGCATCAGGTATAAGGTGTCTGAGTTTCAGATTACACAAACTCAGTACCGTAATGTTAAAATTTGATGAAAAAACGACTAAGTTCAACAATGGATAAATTCAACAATTTTTATCCATATCTCACCAAAAGGGGAGACATCTTCAATGTGTTCAAAACAACTGTGCAAAGTTTCAAAAGCATCAGGTATAAGGTGTCAGAGTTTCAGATTACACAAACTCAGTACCGTAATGTTAAAATTTGATGAAAAAATGACTAAGTTCAACAATGGATAAATTCCACAATTTTTTTCCAAATCTCATCAAAAGGGGAGGTGCACATCTTCAATGTGTCCAGAACAACTGTGCAAAGTTTCAAAAGTATCGAGTTAAAGGTGTCGGAGTTTCAGATTACACAAACTTGGTACCCCCAAAGCGTGACGGACGGACGGACGGAGAGACGGACGGACGGACGGACGGACGGACGGACGGACGGACAGACGGACGGACGGACGGACGGACAGACGGACGGACGGACGGAGTCCAGCGGCTCCTAGACCTCCTAGACTTTGAACAATGAATGTCCTTCTGACAGTATTTGTAGAAATAAATTCTGGTATCAACAGAAAAGTTTAATCACATCAAATGATGATTGCAATTGGATGCAAACACAGAAGTCACCCAAATGAACCCTTCCAATCATTATCCAAGCATTATTAAGAAAACAATTTTCACTCCCCCCCTTTTTGGAACATTTATAGCCAACTCATTGTGTTCTGTTTATCAGTGTTATCAGTACTTTGATTACACCAGGGATCATCAATACTGGTTCCCCAAAAGTGGAGGTATACACAGAAGAGAAGAAATAAAATAATAGATATTTTTAGTTACATCCCTCATCCTTGATATATATAATACATATATAGATACATGTAAAACGAAAGTGAATAAATGAAGAAAATATGCTCAATGATTTAAAAAATCTTTTTTACAAAAAAAATTTCTATAGATATCAAGAAACATTTCATCATAAATGAGTTTAATTTCTATATACATATA
>MJUU01009164.1:237459-264570 GCA_002080025.1 Modiolus philippinarum
ATTTTCAAAATTCATCCCCCCTTTTTTCTATTTTTAGCCTTGCTGCCATATTGATCGGAGGTCGGGGTCATCGGACACAATTTTGAAAACGGACCACCCAAGGATCATTTCAAGAAAGTTTGGCTTAGATTGGCTTTGTAGTTTCAGAGGAGAAGATTTTAAAAATTTCATCCCCCTTTTTTCTATTTTTAGCCTGGCGGCCATCTTGGTTTGAGGGCGGGGTCATCGGACACAATTTTGGAAGAGGACCATCAAAGGAACATTCCACCAAAGTTTCATCAAAATTGGCTGAGTGGTTCAGAGGAGAAGATTTTTTTGTAATTGTGGACGGACGACGGACGACGGACTATAGACGACGGACGCAAAGTGATGAGAAAAGCTCACATGGCCTTTTAGGCCAGGTGAGCTAAAAAAGGTAATATGAATAATCTGAGGTGAAAGCCACACTGGTTTTATGATTGGCAGTGAAATCATTCGAGTGGTAGATTAACTTTCATGTTAAAATGTATAGTTTATATCTATTTGATGTATGACACAGTTTTCAAGCAACATTTTCCCATTTGGTCCTATACTTTCCCTGGTGGTGGCCATTTTGCATTTGTGATCAGTACAAATATATACTAATTGCATTTGGTAGATTCTCATCATGTTACCATGCCTAGATAATGTCAACTTGATATATGAAACAGTCATCAAGAACATATCCCTTAGGGTCCAATGTTAAACGAAAATCTGCAGTGGCAGTCATCTCAAGTCATTTTTGGTATTTAAAAAACTAGAGAATGTGTCGGATGCCCCACCAACAAATTTATTGCGAAAGTTAAACTAAGCCAGTAAGTAATAATAATTCGTAAAGGTTCTTCGGAACCTGGTGTCTCGCCTGTTCACTCAGCTTTCATTATAATTTGGCTTATATCAAGATGTAGTTGCTAAAAATTCTAAGTTATAACTGGTCTTTGAGAGAATCAGGAAATGTACCAAAATTTGAACCAAAAATTTTTAAATCTAACCATTGGCAATATTAGTTTTGACAAAAATTCATCCAAAAAGCATGGTTGCTTACAAGAATTCAAAAAAAATTGCTTGTCTTTGACTCAGTTTGAGAGTATCAGGAAATTTACCAAAACTGGAATAAAAATTTTTGAAATCTAAGCATTGAAAATTTGGTTTTCACTAAAATTCAATCAAAAAGCATGGTTGCAAACAAGAATTCCCAAATACTGCTTGTCTTTGAGAGTTGCAGGAAATTTACCAAAATTTGAACCTTTTTTTTTAATTTGAACCATTTTTTTAAAATTTAGTTTTCAGAATAATGTCTCATATGAAAAAATGGCTAAAATATTTGATTGTATGCAAAAATTTCAAAAATTACTAGTCTTGGACATTTTCAGGCAATTTACCAAAGTTGGAACCAGAATCAAATTCCAAAAGCTTATATTGTGCATCTATAGACTTTATGCAACGATTATACATAAAAATCAAATTCCTTTATCCAAATTTTGTTCAAAACATTGTTGATATATGGACCTGCAATGAAAATTTAGCCAAATTCATTAATGTGGAAAATATAGGTCAAGATGACATAATTCTAGAATAGATGTTGGTTACCACTAAAGATGTAACAACTCACCAATTATCATCTGTCTAGTGGCATGTAGGTGCTGAGATGTGGTACAATTAAAAAAATTTTATTGAAAAAAACTAAGTCCAACTAATGGCAAAATACGGAAAAATTGGAATTATTTTTTTTTCGAAAATGAACTTGGGATACAATAATGAAGGCGTACTGAATATTGCGCCAAAATTTCATTGATATTGAACATGATTTGAGAAAGTTATTGAAGTTCAACAAGAGAAGGGGCAACCACAAACGACAGCTAATCCCTCGTCTGTTTATTGAATGTTTGTCTAGTATTATAAGCACTCAAGGAAGTTGTACCATTCAAGATCTGGCTTGCTACTTAAATCTGAGCCAGTCATGCAGGAAATGTAGTGACCTTATTTCAATCAGGAGCTTCATACCTAAAGCATATGCATCTACTGATGAAAGATTAATCTTCTGCAAGTTGTAGTATCTAAAATCTAGACTGTTACACAAATTTTATCCTAAGTCACTCATGCATGAAATGTAGGTCAAACTGACCTAATTTTTATCTGGAGCTTTGTAACATTACAAGATGCATCTACATACAAAATATTCTTCTTCTAAGAGTTGTAGTATCTAAAATCCAAGCTGTAACACAAACTTTAACCTAAGTCACTCATGCATGAAATGTAGGTCAAAGTGACCTAATTTTTATCTGGAGCTTCATAACTTTACAAGATGCATCTACATACACAATATTATTCCTCTACAAGTTGTAGAATCCCAGATCTGGACTCTTACAAAATTTTAACCTAAGTCACTCATGCATGAAATGTAGGTCAAAGTGACCTAATTTTTATCTGGAGCTTCGTAACTTTACAAGACACATCTACATACAAAATATTATTCCTCTACAAGTTGTAGTATCCCAGATCTGGACTCTTACAAAAACTTTAACCTGAGTCACTCATGAATGAAATGTAGGTCAAATCCACCTATTCTATATATCAACCTCAAGTACTCTTCAAGATGCATCCATGGACAAAACAATGTCCATCTACGACTTGTTATCCAAAAGATATATGGGCTTAAGTTTGAACGGACGGATGAACGGACGAACGGGTCAAACGCTATATCCCCTCCCCAACTTCGTTGGGCGAGGGGATAAAAAAAAGTTTAACATTAAGGTTATCCAAATGTTTTCGATGCTGATGATGACGACGGAATTTATGGTCACTATGTCTCGCAGGCAAGACAAAAATTAGATCCCAGTCACTGAATTGTGATGGAATCTACAAGAAGTACTGTAACAGATGATTACTCAATAAATATTTTACCACAGACTGAACCAACACCTACTAATGTCTCTTCTCGGTAGAGCTTACTGAAGTGGATACCGATGGTATGCAGGGTTGTCATTTAATTAAAACATAATTAAATACCATAATGACAACAACACTTTAGTAAACTGCAGGAACTTTATTCGTCGACATGTTTCGCCCTAAACGGGCGTCATCAGGACAAGGTACAATGTGAAAATGCTTGCCTGAAGTACAGCTTGATGGTATCAAAATTTAAACGTCATAATACAAGAAAATAATGTTCTGTTGCCAGACTGAGTGTACAAAAATAGTGTTTCATCTAACGTCACAGTTCAACGATTGCAACGTTCTATTTATAGAAATTACCTGTGATCAAAATACATTTAACAAGGTGTAAAATACGTTTCAGAAACAGTGAACAAATTACAAAAAAAATGTTTTAGCAGTACTTTAAATTTGTAGTTTTTTCTCAAGTCTATCCAAGGTGGACATCCTTCCTCGTTCCTACCACTTCAGTTGGCTTCCCCCCGCTGGAGCCGGACAGCAGGGGTACTGCTCCCAACTGCGTCGGAATTCGGGGAAGGTACAATTGCCGCAATGCTGGAAACGTTTTTGACGGGTTGATGGGAATATTCAAATTCAAATGAACAGTTAAGGTATTTCTTATTCAGCATATGTGGGTGGTTCTTTGGATTTCTGTCATGGTTTTTCACGGAAGATGATGGTTTCATTGACGTTCATTTGAATTTGAATATTCCCATCAACCCGTCAAAAACAACGTATTTTACACCTTGTTAAATGTATTTTGATCACAGGTAATTTCTATAAATAGAACGTTGCAATCGTTGAACTGTGACGTTAGATGAAACACTATTTTTGTACACTCAGTCTGGCAACAGAACATTATTTTCTTGTATTATGACGTTTAAATTTTGATACCATCAAGCTGTACTTCAGGCAAGCATTTTCACATTGTACCTTGTCCTGATGACGCCCGTTTAGGGCGAAACATGTCGACGAATAAAGTTCCTGCAGTTTACTAAAGTGTTGTTGTCATTATGGTATTTAATTCAATAAATATTTGTTAAATAATGGACATTAATAAAAATTACCCAACTAAAGTTGCAGAAGCATAAACTATTGGTCAGGTTATAAAAATTATCCATGAATTATGTAGTACTCACTATGATGATTTATTTGATCAAACTCTAGTTGATAATAAATGGGACTAATGATAAGATCAAAAAATTAAACAAAGTCATTCAAGTGTAAAATGTAGGTCAGTCAACAAATTGTCCAAGAATTCAGTAATTCTCACCAAGTTGAGTCATTTCATGAAACATTATAATGATATGTTGTGTAGTTGTTTAGAAATAGACTTAAAACACAAAATTTACTGAAAGTCACTCAAGCGTTAAATGTAGGTCAAAGACACTTAGTTTTCCTTGATTTGGATAGCACTCATCAAGGAGATGTATTTGATGCAACATCATTGTGATAGCATGTTTAGTTGTTGAGAAATGGCCCTAAACGAAAAATTTAAAAAATTTAATGGAAGTAACTCAAACGAAAAGTGTAGGTCAAAGCCACTTAGTTTTCCTTAATTTGGATAGCACTCATCAAGGAGGTGTATTTGATGCAACATCATTGTGATAGTATGTTTAGTTGTTGAGAAATGGAACTAAACTGAAAAATTTAACAAAAGTAACTAAGCGTAAAATGTAGGTCAAAGCCACTTAATTCTTAGTGATATGGGTAGTACTCATCAAGGTGATTAATTTGATGGGACATCATTGTGGTATGACGTGTAGTTGATTAGAGGAGGACCTAAATGCTAAATTCAACAAAAATCACTCAAGCGTAAAATATAGGTCAAAGCCACTTAATTGTCAATGATTTGGGTAGTACTCATCAAGGCAAATAATTGTGATAATGTATAGTTGTTGAGAAATGGACTTAAACGCAAAATTTAACAGAAGTCACTCAAGGGTAAAATGTAGGTTATGGATCCCTAATTGTTGATGAATCTGGTAGTACTAATCAAGCTGCATATACTGATGTAATATTATTACAAGATGTGTTTTGTGAAACACTTATGCCCCCGAGTAGAAGTACAGAAGAAACATTTAGCAACTTTGAACAATGAATGTCCTTCTGACAAAATAATTTGTAGAAATAAATTCTTGTATCAACTGAAAAGTTTAATCAAATCAAATGATGATTGCAACTGGAGGCAAACACAGAGGTCACCCAAATGAACCCCTCCAATCATTATCCAAGCATTATTAAAAAAATTACCCCCCCCCCCATTTATAAATTTTATAGTCAACTCATTGTGTTCTGTCTATCAGTGTAATCAGTACTTTGTTTACACCAGGGATCATCAATACTGGTTCCCCATAAGTGGAGGAATACACAGAAGAGAAAAAATTAAACAATAGATATCTTTAGTAACATCCCTCATCATTGATATAAATAATACATATATAAATACCTGTAAAACGAAAGTGAATAAATGAAGAAAATATGCTGAATGATTTAAAAAATCTTTTTTACAAAAAAAAATTCTATAGATATCAAGAAACATTTCGTCATAAATAAGTTTAATTTCGATATATATAAAATAACAAATATAATTTCATTTTTCTGGTGAAATTTTACTGGACAGTCACATACCAAGGTCAAGGTCACAAGGTCAAATATTCTGGTACCAACTGAAAGGTCTCTCCACCAGGAATAAACTTCATAGGGCTATGAAAGCCCTATCACTTACCAATCAAAAGATATGCTCAATGTTAAAGTTTTTATGCAGTTGTTAACAGGCCAAGGTCAAGGTCACAAGGTCGACTTTTCTGTTACTGATTAAAAGGTCTTGCCACAAGGAATGCACATGCAACATATGAAAGCCATATCACTTACCATTCAAAAGATATACCCAATGTTAAAGTTTATTATTTTTTTCAAAAAGTTCATCACATATCAAGGTCAAGGTCACAAAGGTCCAAAATTTTGGTAAGTTAAGAAAGGTCTCTCCACAAGGAATACACATGCAAACTATGAAAGCCCTATCACTTACCATTCAAAAGATATGCTCAATGTTAAAGTATTAAGGTCAACTATTCTGGTACCAATTAAAAGATCTTGCTACAAGGAATGCACATGCAAAATATGAAAGCCATATCACTTACCATTCAAAAGATATACCAAATTTTAAAGTTAAATATTTTTTTCAAAAAGTCCACCACATGTCAAGGTCAAGGTCAAGGTCACCAGGTCCAAAATTTTGTGGACAAACAGACAAACAAACAGACAGACAGACCAAAAACTATATGCCCCCCGAATCTTCCATTCACAGGGGCATAAAAATATGACAAGAGGTTACCAAAATATGGACCCAAACGCAAAACTTAACATCAGGACGTACAGACAAGGGTAAATCTATATGCCCCTTCCACTTTGTGTCGGGGCATAAAAACGGCCATTTACTCCTATCTTCTTTTTTTTTAGTAACATTTGACATGTTGTTTGGTCAACAGACTAAACAAAAACAATTTTGAAACTGCATACCCTGTCGATGATTAAGGCAAAGTTTAGTTACAATTGGCCAGGCAGTTTCAGAGGAGAAGATTTTTTAAAATTGCAGACATATGCAGCAAGAAAATAATATACAGATGTGCCTATTTATGGGGATTTTACATCTTGCAACTTTTGTTAGTTAAAATAGCATACATCCTTCATTGAAAAGAAACTTAAACCTGTGGGTTAACTTCATACTATACCCTTTTTTCAGTGGTCAGTGATGCATGAAGTTGGATGCATGGGTATTTTATTATGATCTTTGTTTAATTTTACCCTAATAAGTATTTATTTAAAGTCTAATGATTATCGCATAAATTCTTCACAGAAAAGAACTAATATTATTTCCCTTTTTCCTGTGATCAGTGAGACATGCAGTTAGTGGCATGGGTAAATTTTGTTCAATTATATCCTAATGTGTATTTAAATAAATTTTTGTGATATAAGCATAAATCCTACACAGAAAAGATTTTAAACTTGTGGGTAAACCTAACTCAGAACAGACAAACAAGACGGACACACCCAAACACTATATGCCCCCTTATTTTGTAGGCAAGGCATTACAACTATTTCTTGAGAACTGCCTAATGGATTGAAACAAGCATAACATGAAAATGTTCCTTATGATTTATTGACCAAGAAATGTTACTTTAATGCTATTAGCATCTGTCACCCAAGATCAAACTGCAGCTGTCGCAAAAGGGCAGCCAATTATACCCCCGCTCATTGAACCCTGAATCAGTTTGGTAAGTGCAAATTTAAGTTTGTTTGGAAACAATAGAGGTAAGAACAAAAAACAATTATGGACACAATACAAGCTAAGTATGGCCACAATGATATACCTCCCCTTTTTCAAAAAAATATACAAAGTTGAAAAATACCAGAGTAGCAAAAATTTTTTTTCAAAACCTGATGAATTAATCTGAAAACACCTGGTGCACATGTTTTAAACATTCAGACAAAATTTGAAAAAGATATTCTAAACAGGGTCTGAGATTACCTCTGGACAAAAATTTTCCATACGGGTACTGAAGTACATATATATATCAAAGTAGTCATAACTATTCAAATTTTGATGAATCAATTTGAAAATATCAGGTGCGAAGGTTTATATGATACCTAACAATCTGACAAAATTAGAAAAAGATACTCAGTAGAGTTTCTGAGATAAGCTTCAGACAAATGTTTCGGCATAGATTCTAAGAAGGAAAATCCCAAAAAATGCTACATAGCCTTTAACTTTTTCAAAAATCTATGTATTAATCTGATAATATGACATGCACAAGTTCTAATGGTTAACAACATGCATACAAAATTTTATTTAGAAATTTTGCAGGGTTTCAGTGATAAGCTCCAGACAAAAAATGTCTAGGGATGAATAGACAGAGGGACTTACAGATGGACAAGGTGATTCCAATATACCTTCCAACTTAGTTGCAGGGGGTATAATCAAATTTTGTTAAATTGTATCCATTATTATCATTATTGTATCCAGTGAGCTAGCATTATAGTTAAAATTGCTGTAACATCTTATGTTGGTTATAATGTCATGCACCCAAAAGTGATTACATTATCTTTGGAATGTATTGTTTTAAATTTAAAACCTTTTTTGTTGTTTGCAGAGACAGGACTTTGTGAATACTTTTCATGAGTGAGATGGGCTATCAGGCAATAAATCTTTGCACATATTCACTTATTTTACTTTCATCAAAAGGGAAGGAAAATCTGGTTTGATCATTTCTTGTTTTCATTTGGGCCTCGTGTTTCTAAAAACAGACAAGGCTACTTCAAATCAGATATTCCCAGCAGCACAATTATATTAACAATAAAATAAAACACCTATAGAATCTTCATTATTTGTTATTAATGGATTGGGAGATCCATTTACAACAAAAAATGAAGATTCTATAGTCAAATACATGAATGTGGAAAAAACAATCCTTTTTTTCCTGAAACTGATGGGGGCCAAGAAAATTTTGAAACCACAGCTTACATGTGTGTCAAGGAACATCATACTTTAATTTGTTAATGATCTGTCCAATAATCCAAAGTTATCTCATGAATATTACATAACAATATTACTGCACATTTTTGCTTTGATATCATCCTTCAAAATTTCCCTCCAAGCATTGATATTCTATTACTGGTGTAAACGATGCAATGGGTTTACCACATCAAAAATTTATATAATGCTCATTGAATTTACATTTTTAAAGGAAAAAGACATGTTTCAATAACAAATAATTTAATAATATTTCCTGATTTATATTTCTATAAAAATGCAACCTTAAACATACAACTTTATCCACTAACAAGGTAAAAATAATATAATGGTTGTGTAAAACTGACTATTTCTGCATAATGAGGCAATGGTTTTGACTGTAATATCACATTAAATTAAAAGTTCCTAATAAATGCCATTATCAAGAATTCTTAGATGGGTCTCTATGTGACCAATATTCTTCTGTTTGCATTTCACTTAATCTTGATATTGTCCTTTCAAATGCAAATAGTTCCTCTTCTCCCGTAAAAATACTGGCCTGGGATAGGTCTGATTTCTGAAATAAAAATATGATAAACTAAAATTACAGTTAATTCTCAAATATGAAATATTTTAATAGGGTAGAATTTCTATGTGAATCATATTTGTACTTAAGCACCAAAATCTGTCTCTACTATGGGACATTTTAACCTTGTATAGTGTGAATTAGACAGTTTAAATAATGCTAAATAAAAAGAAAAAGTATTGTACTGCTTGCTGTTGTATGTTTCTCAATGTGTTTGATATTTGTCATATTCACATTCACTCTATAACACTTTGTTTTTAACTCTTGCATAACTAGAAAATTTGTCTGTAAGGCACGGATGCCCCACCAATTAATTTTTGTAAACAGATTAACTCAAGTCAATCATTGATAAAATTAATACCCTGTCACTGAACTGTGATGAAATGAAAAATTTAACCAAAGTCATTCAACCATAAAATGTAGGTCATGGACACCAAATTAATTGTGAAATAGTCAGATCTCCTTTGAATGAATGTTACAGTAAAGTATCATGATGCTAAAATACACAGTGGTTTAGAAATAGACTTAGATGCAAAACATAACCAAAGTCACTGAAGCATAAAATGTAGGTCAAAGCCACCTAATTGTCAATGATATTTGGGTAGTAATCATCAAAGCAATTAATTTGATGAAAGATCATTGTCTTATGATGTGTAGTTGTTGAGAAATGGACTTCAGCGCAAAACTTAACCAAAGTCACTGAAGCATAAAATGTAGGTCATAGCCACCTAATTGTCAATGATTTGGGTTGTACTCATCAAAGCAATTAATTTGATGAAAGATCATTGTCTTTTGATGTGTAGTTATTGAGAAATGGACTCTAACACAAAACTTAAGCAGACTCGCTCAAGCATGAACAAGAGCTGTCGCCGAATGGCAGCCAGATATACCCCTCGCTAATTGAACCCTGAATCAATATGGTAAGTGCAAATTTAGGTGGATGTGGACACAGTACAAGTGTGGATACAATATTAGTATGTACACAATGATATAATCCTCCACAAATAACTTTTCTGTTGAAATCAGACAAAAAAAAATCACCTTTTTTCAGCCTATTTGACATTTTACACATCTACATATAGTGTTTGGCTAAAAAGTGTCCTTCCTTTGTGTAAAGTTTCATCAAAATCCTTCAAGTGGATTAAGAGGAGTTGTGCATACGAGGTAACCCATACATAGGGAATCAATGAAACTCAAAGTCTTATTATCTCCCCTTCCTGGTTTCTGACAATAATTATATTCCTTCATGCACATCTCAATATAGTGTTCTTACTTTGTGTAAAGTTTCATTAAATCCCTTCAAGTGGTTTAAGAGGAGTTGCACTTACAAGGTGACCCATACATGGGGAATCAACGAAAAGTCAAAGTCCAATTATCTCCCCTTCCTGGTGTTGGACAATAATTATATTCCTTCACGCACATCTCCATATAGTGTCCTTCCTTTGTGTAAAGTTTCATCAAAATCCTTCAAGTGGTTTAAGAGGAGTTGCGCTTACGAGAAGTGTGGATAGACGGACGGACAGACGGAGGGACAGACGGACAGAGGGACAGACAGACAGACAGACAGGGTGATTCCTATATACACCCCCAAACTTTGTTTGCGGGGGGTATAAATATAGGTTGAAGAGTCGAACTACCTAGTGAACTCTGTAGTACTATCAAATATCTACTTTCTAGACTACTATTCTTGTTCTACCTCTTAGTTTCTGAGAAATGTACCTTAACTGGTCGTACACACGTACAGACGGAAGGATGGACAAGGGTAACACTATATGCCCCTGCCACATTTGTGGACGGGGCATAAAAATAAAGTCACATGGACACTGCCCCCTCATCATATACAGTCTGCCAAAAGTAAGACATAACCTTTATTTTCACATGAACATCATCTTTGAAGCTTGATTGGTGCAAAGTTTTGGTTCACAATGCTATCAATGAAATAACTCTAATATTTGGATATCAAATTAAAACATGCTCCATATTGTTGGCGTAATATGGAAAATTCAAAATTTATTCACAACCTCATATAATGACAAAAAGTGGTAAACAAGTTACTTTTCAATACATGAATCATTGCTTTTTTGCTGATACAAAGGTAAAACACCATTTAGAGTTCATATGTGTATTTCAAGTGAGAGCTGTATATGTAAGAGGTTAAGTTTGAATACAGGAGATATAATCTAATTTTATGACATTTTAACAGATGATTTTTCACAAATGTTACGGCATTTCAAAACTAAACAATCTCATTGCTGCGTCTTGCCATAACATAAGAGTTCTTTCGATGTAAAGATAACTTTTAAGACTGATGTTTATTTGGGATCATTTGAGCAAGATTTTTTGATAATCTTTTTATGATGTATTATATATCAAACCTGATTGTCAAATAAAATGATATTGTCAAACAAGACAGTGAAATATTTGCTTTGTTTGTAATACTTGTTTTACTGATTTATCCAAAACATTTAAATGGGCAGTGAAATTTATGCTGAGGCTACTTTTTATGAAAGATCGTCAAATGTGAATATAGAGAATTTTAAGAACATGTTAAAAAATCTCATATACTGGGCTCAAAATTGTGACTATCAACTTGCTTCATCTTTACAAAGTTTGATGAATCATAAAGTCACTTAACTATGAACATAATCATTTATACAGATTTTTTTTTTTTATAATTTACCTCTTGGATTCCAAGGTCATCCATGAGCATTCTGTTAGCCTCATAATCTACCTGACTTATTGCACTAGACTGGAACAAATATTTTGGTTCTTTTTCAGCAGTGCAGACTAATCGGACCTACAGGAAATAGTACAAAATCAAAATCTCAATGCTTTGTTAGAATGTTCATACAGAACAAGGTAATTGCTGGAAAACTTAATAAATTTGAATCACCCAATTAACAAAGAATTTAAAATAGCAAAGAATTTCACTTTTCTGGTTGTTCTTCATCTTTAGGTGTACAACAATGTTAATACTGCCATTAACAGCAAAATTACTTACTATACAAAAAATTGTGTCAATGAACACTTGTTTTATCCAATTTCATGTAAAATGTGAGATTGTGAAGTCATATTTAAAGGGACATAATTTATTTTTTCATAAAACTTGTTTTTTCAAATTGTTAATTAAAACATTGAAAGCAGTCATAGCCTGCTAAGTTCACCTCGTTGTGCAGCATTTTCACAATCTAAACATGTCAGTAAAACAGGAATGGACTACATCATTCTTTTAAGCGTATTCATTCATGCATAAAATGTAGGTCACAGACTGCATCCACAGCATTCACTGCATCTTGTCATCAAAAAATGCATCATACATACTAATATGGTTGATGTGGGACATGTCAGTATGCAGCATTCTACCTATCCAAGTCGCTAATACATAAAAAATAAAGGTCACAGTCAGCATCCCAAGCATGCATTGTTGTTGTAATCCCATAATACATCATACATACCAATATGGTTGAAGTGGGACATGTCAGTAAGCGGGAATGGACTTTAACCATCCTAACTAACCAAGTCGCTCATGTGTAAAATATAAGTCACAGTCAGCATCCGAAGCATGCATTGTTGTTGTCATTCCAGAAAGCATCATACATATCAATATGGTTTATGTGGGACATGTTAGTAAGCGGGAATGGACTTTAACGATTCAACTCAATAGGTAGCTCATAAATAAAAAATAGGCCACAGTCAGCATCCTATGCATGCATTGTTGTTGTCATCCCAAAATGCATCATACATACCAATATGGTTGAAGTGGGACATGTCAGTAAGCAGAAATGAACTTTAACCATTCTACCTAAGCAAAATGCATCATACATACCAATATTGTTGATGTAGAACATGTAAGTAAGCGGGAATGGACTTTAACCATTCTACCTTACTAAGTCGCTCATGCGTAAAATGTAGGTTGCAGTCAGCATCCCAAGCATGCATAGCAGTTGTCACCCCAAAATGCATCATACTTACCATTATGGGTGATGTGGGACATGTCAGTAAGCGGGAATGGACTTTAATCATTATTCCTAACCAGACAGAGACGTGGAGGCTAGAGGTATCACATAAGCCCCCCTCACTTCGTGAGTTGAGCTAAAAATCAAAGTCATAACTGTTCTTCATCCTGAAGTCACTATAAGGTTTTCAACACCAAGCAATCACTCATACAACATAGCAAATTCAAGATAGCCCTAGAACACATTTTCAGGAGAATTTATTGTTAGATGTTGAACAATGCTACATCCATATTATAATTGGCCATGGATGCAGGAATGTCACACAAAAACAGCCACTACTTGCAGTGAATCTTAGGTTTGTGAAACTTGACATAATGTATCCTATGCAAGAACAAAATGCATAAATATAAAATTATACCTGGTTATCATAAAATGTATCTATTAGAGTGATGAATCTTCTAGCTGCAGACTTTTGGCGTAGTGTCATTTGTGGTATATTTCTTAAAATTACTGTGTGAAATTCTTTACTTATTTCAAGATAATCTACAGCACCTAAAGGCTAAAATAAATAATATTTCTATAACAGTCAATATCATTACAATACTTCTTTCATATTTTCTGTTGACAAATCACTAACTTGAATTTTACAAACATTTCTCTTTTTTATGTTGGTAAATATACTTGACACTCATTTAAGGTGGTACGGGGGTCTAAAAATCTCTCAGATAGAATTTTCTTATTTTTTCATGATTTACCCTTTGTTATTAGAGCATACAAAAAATAAAATAAAAATAAGGGGTCACCGGCCATATAAGAATGAAATATGAAACGAAAAAATCTGCTATTTTGGTTGAAATAAAAGGGAAAATTAGCGAATTTTAACAAAATTTTTAATTATTTTAGTTACATCAGATAGAATTTTTTTACATTAAGTAAATTAATAGCTTATATACTGTCCTTCAAATTCCATGAAAAAAATTTGAGGGTCACCAAACTTATTTTTGAATAAATCGCAAAAACTAATTTTTCCCTATTATTTCTATACAAATTATCTCCCCTTAATAGAACAGGAGTTAGCTGAAAGGTTCAATATTTTGCGTTGTTACTTAATAAAAGTGTCATATTTCATCAAATTTAACTATTATAAGACATTGAAAATGGTTTCAGCAATGTTCCCATTGTGAATTCCATTTTAAGTCACATGCGCAAGAATGATGCGCAATTTTAAACTCCCGTACTACCTTAATCATTACATGTATTGTAAAAAGGATCATAATTAATCAGCTGTCATAGCCATATACCAAGGAAGTTTTGTCATCAATAAGCATGAGTAAATTTTAGGTTTTTTTTTAAAAAAAAAAATAATTTTGATGTTTAGTTGTTTTTTTTTTCAGCATTTTTTCACACTGGAAATGAGACATTATTGAGTTGCCAAGCTTTCATCTTGCAACTCTTTGTTATCATAACTGAGAATAAAAGTATTTCAAGAAAACCCCTTTCAACTTCAACACTGATTGGATATTGTAGAAAATAAAGCTTTGTTGGTTGATCGATATTTATATCCTGGGATACTGTTAACATGCAAGAAATACCAACTTCCGTAAAAAATAGTTCAAATAAATGTACAAGTATAATCAATGTGTGCTTCTTATTCTCTGTTTAGATACAGAAATAATTTATGCAATTACTGTAGCATTTAATTATTTTAATTACGGGTTTATGGACAGCTCGACATATTCTTTATTGCTTAATGCGCTTGAATATTCTGAGGACTCCAGATTGTTATGACATACAATCTTTCTACCTGCTTTAGTTTTAGATTTACTACACACTATATAATCAACCATATCAAAGCTGTACTCTGTAGCTCTAGCTTTAGAGGTCATGTAAATGTAACAACATTCCTAGATTTTATGACATACTGTGTCAATCATTTGCAACAATTTACGTTAAAATTAGTAATGAATGGTATTCCATTGGATTTGGAAAACACCATGTATTGTAAAGATATCTCGATAATTTCCTCTATATCTAATTGACCATAAAATTTTATGTCAACTTTTTACTGTGGCATGCATGACATTCATGTGTATTGTTTATTTTTTACTTGTCACAAACTTTACGTTCAATGGATTTTTCATTGTTTTCTTTTCTCTATATTGGCAACTCTCAAGACCTTCAGTCTTTGATTTTTTATGTTTACTATCACTAGAGCTTTTGGTTGAACTGAATTGTAATCTCAATCAATATACTTCATCATGTACATCTCTTATGGTCTTGATGAAGCCATCCCTATTGGCATAACTAGTTAACGATTTTAAACTACCAGAAGGCAAATGAGAGTTATATAATCAAAGTGCTTGAAGCACATAAAGGTATCTTTGCTACTGATATACCTGGTTTATGTTGGGTTCAGTGCCTGTGCCTGTACACAGACTGCACATTGAAATTATCTGACAGTATAAAAATAATACATAATACATAATACATGACAATAAATTACAATCAATATTGGATAAAATATCAAATTCTTTCTTAAGATGCATTTGCTCTCTTAAATTACAAATTTCAGCAGTGAACATATTAATTTGGTGTGAAGGAAGGCATAAGATATTTAATTGTTTTTCACACTTTCACTTAAAATAATGCTGTAGGACTGCAACCAATGCCTTCAGTCTAACATTTCTAAATCTAGTCACAAGGAAATTTTAGAATACTTAAAATTTGTTCAGTATCTGAATCAGATGAAGCCAGACTGACAAAACTCTAGATTTTAATTCATGTAAAGTATTAACAGAAGCTGTTAAGATGTGCCTGCGCATGCAAAAGCATTTTCTTTAATAAACAGTGGAACTAAAATTTATTTTCATTTTCATTAATGAGATGTACACGATCCCAATGTCTAAAATGATAAATCACCTTAGTATCAATCATATGAATATTGGATTTTAAACCAAATTCTGTTCAGATGTGTTCCTTAGTATGATAACAATACACAAATTTTACTATAAAAAGCTGTAATTATTTTTTAAATTTTCAACAAAACAAAAAGTACTGTAAAATATCCCAGCATGTTGTTAAAAACAGTAACATACAACATTTTCAAAATATTATAACAATTTGTAGGGATTTCAGTGGCAGCCAAAAAAATTTTTGGGCCCTACAAGGGAGGTAATAAGTGACATTAATAAATACGGTCCTATTAAAAAATAAATGTGTCAATGCTGACTAATTGCTATGTAAACAACACCTGCCCTAATGACTACCTCAATCAACGACCCAGATCAACACTAATAAATCAGTCTAATTATCATGTTATCCTTTCACAGTGCTACTGTTATTTTTAACACAACCATACCCATGGGGGGGGGGTTGCAGGAGGGGGTCTGATCCCGGAATCCCAACTTTATTTTTTCTAAATCCCGAAATCCCAAACTACAAAAAAACTTAAAGACTGATGAAATCCTGATTCCCAGTGAATAAATTTCCCGAAATCCCGGGCTTAAATCATAAGTCCTGAAATCCCGGGCTTAAAAACATCCAATCCCGACATCCCGAAAAAGGTCCTGCCCCCCCCNCCCCCCCCCCCCCCCCACCCATGTGCAGACATTTGTAAACATTGTTTATCATATTCCTGTCATAATGAGATATTGAAGTTCAAATTTTCCCGCCCAATGATTAAAGCATCTTTTGTTACCATGAGCATGCGCAGATTTTGTAAACAAACGTCTTTCTGAAGGAAAACATCGTGTGTTCTGCAAACTTGATATACGGCCTAAATAATTTCAGTTGCATACTTGGGAATGCATATAAATAGTAACATTACTAGCATCCAATACTTTGGAGGATTTTAATAAGGGATTCGAGACCTGACTCTATGTTTTTAGAAAAGGGGGGGGGATATTTTACCTTCGCACAGCACATGTATGCAAAATATTAATCACCGTAACATTTTCATACCAATGTTATTTCTTCCAACTTGTTGATTTATTTTTCTGGACTAATGTTACTTTCTTTAAGAGCACGTTTATGGTATGAAAATGGGCCTTTTTTTCTTGTGTTGGAATATAAAAAAGGGTAGTGACATTTCTGGGGAATTGACTTGAGCCTTCAGCAACAATAGATATCTTTGCACGCAAAGATACCCAAAAACTGACATTATGAGGATATATGCTTTTCTTTTTTTTACCTTATTACACATGTCATCAAAGATTGTGTCTAATAAACCACCACAAGTTTTTGGTTAATGTAGTTCCCGTCCAAATACTTGTAAGATACATACCACCACCACAAGTTTTTGGTAAATGTAGTTCCCTTCCAAATACTTGTAAGATACATACCACCACCACCACCACAGGTTTTTGGTAAATGTAGTTCCCGTCCAAATACTTGTAAGATACATACCACCACCACAAGTTTTTGGTAAATGTAGTTCCCGTCCAAATACTTGTTAGATACATACCACCACCACAAGTTTTTGGTTAATGTAGTTCCCGTCCAAATACTTGTAAGATACATACCTTATTACACATGTCATCAAAGGTTGTGTCTAATAAACCACCGCAAGTTTTTGGTAAATGTAGTTCCCTTCCAAATACTTGTAATGCCCTTGGTCTTTCAACTGTATTCAATTCAAAACAAAAATCAATGAGGAATATAGCCATGACATGGAAAACAATGGTATACAATTTAATAATTAAAAGAAACACAATAATGGACGCCAAACAAAACAACAAATAAATACGTAAAGCAATATTTAGAAATAAAACACTTCAGTTTAACATTTTGTTCCAGATACATTGTATATTTACTGTTCACACGAAAAAAAATATTTTCATTCAAAATCATTCAGTTGTGTTCTATCCTGACAGAATTTAGTTACAAGATGAATTCACATGTTCATACCTGTTAACCCTCCCACATTGCGAGGGAGACTCCCACTAACTCATCAAATCTCCCACTTTAGAAGGTTCTTCCTCGTGGGAGACCAAAATCTCCCACAAAGAGAAAATGTCTCCCGCAATCTCCCACATTTGCAAAATAACATAATATTTTAAGAAAAAAATTGTGTTTTTTCAATACAAAAATGTTTATTTTACAACTTTATATATACTAAAAACAATCATTATTTACACAATACGACAATAGAAGCCACCTAGAGTAGTTAATTATGTTGTTTTAGTTAATTAATCCTGTAATGGTATTTACTAATTACTCTATTTTCTTTTAAAATTATCTTTTTATCATAATGAAAATAACAAAAATGCCTGTTTAAGGTCATCACGCAAAATCTCCCATAACACATGCATAAACAAAACCTATTATGAGGGAGATCTCCAACATAGTCCTTCTTGTAGGTTAACACCTATGCATGTTCATTTAAAATCCACTCAAAAGTTTCACATTTTGAAATGTTAATATTCAAATGTTGACAAATGATTTAAACATTTAGAAAAGATTAACACCTGAAACATAATATCTATATGTTTTTTTCCTGATTTTTAAGGTTCTTAACTCAAGAACCACTATTTTTCTGCCTCCAAAATAAAGCTAGGCCTGAATTCAGTTGTAAGAAGCTAACATGCCAAGTTTGAAGGCTTTATATATTTTTGTTCTCAATTTATAAGTTCAGGGATGAGATTCAAACATTTGATGACCCGCAGAAATAACTGGAAATCAACCTGGCAGAAGTATAAAATTACGTATAATACAAAAATGTAATGGAATTGGTCAGGATCAGAGCTGCGGAAATCTGTGATTCCGCGGAAGTATCACATCCCTGTAAGTTGGAGGCTCCAAAATTTAGTTAAATTTCAAAGTTTTCAAGGGTATAACTCAAGAACCATTTGAACCTTTGAATCCAACACATAAACTTACCCTGAGCTGGTACATGTAAATACCAAGTCTGAAGACTATGCTATTTCCTTCATTAGTTGAGGTAGGGCATAATTTTAGGCCCCCAAAAGTCATTGACAGTTTCCTAAGTGATGTCATAATTATCAGATATAAAACATTGTATTTTGTTCACTTTTACTTGAAACGGCTCGATTTCTACATTAATAAAGTTAATTTCAAGAGACTTGGTATTGTGACATATACCAGTATATTTTTAGGTGGTAAGAAAATAAACAATTTTTAAACAAGAAATATAAAAGAATATTGTAGTTTGATTTGTATTTCTAATAAGGTAATAAATGTTTTTCTATATATTTCCTGTGAGTTCTGCTCAGGTTCTGATTAAAAAATGGCTACCACAATGTATATTTCAGAGGTGCTTAAAAAAACTTACACAATATACAGTCAGTGGCCAAAGTGTTGGCGCATAAGATTTTTTTACTTTATCATCCTTCCCTATGGTTATATCAGTCTGCAGAGTACTTCCGCAAAAACCGTATCTGGCTGACCCGGATATATCAGAAGTTGACCTGGATATATCAAGCGATTCTCCAAAAGTTTCAAAGGTAATAGTGTTTTTTCAAGTGTTCGCACGAAATTAAGCTGATGAAAGTAAAAATCTATTACATTTTATCTCTCCGATTAGGTATTCAAAACAGAATCATGATTACACAAATAGATAAACTAGGCGTCAGAAATATTACAGAAACTAGGTCACTAATATGTATATCCTGCAGAGCTTCCATGTTTTCACATTATGATGTCATAAAAGCTCTAAGGAATGATAGAATAACGGAACAACCAAAGATTGATGCAACATTCAAAATCGACATGATTTCGAGTATTTCGGTTAAAATATTCATCTGATAACAAAACGTTTGATGATAAAATTATTACAAACTACATAACATGTTTCATGCAGCTGAAAATTGTTGAAAAGGCGAAAATGAAGTGTATGTCCAATTTCCAAAGTGACTTTGGGAGAATTTGAAACTTCAGTTCAAAAGTTACAAGTTTAAAATACAAAAGAAAGGATGATAAACAAGTTATCGGGCTTTTGTCAGCTTAAGTATTGTAAAATATCATCTCACTACGCTCACTCGCCCCTGTGCTTCATATTCTGGCTCACAGCATGATATTTTACGATACATCCCTGTCAAGAGCCAGATAACATATACATACATGTATATTTCATGTAATACCACATTTAAAAAAAAAAATTATTGTGAGATCAATTCTTATCCCATTTCTATGAAAATTTCACTGAGATAAACTCAGAATCTTTCCAAGTTTACTTGTTTATTTGGACATAATTTTCTGACATGCAGTTTAAAAGAATCACCAATTTAAACATGAAGTGTAAAATTTGATGTGATTATTCCCTATTTAAGCAAGTAAAATTGTGACGTCAAAATTTTAATTCCGGTTTAAATCATGAATACTTTGAAACTACAGTTCAGAAAATTTTACTGCAATAAACAAGTAAACTTCACAAGATTTTGAGTTCATCGGTGAAATTTTCATTGAAATCGGATAACAATTGACCTCACAATAATTTTTTGAAAAAATGTGGTTTTACATAAAATATATAGCAAAAAATCTTATGCGCCAACACTTTTGGCCACTGACTGTTTATTTCAGAGGTGCTTAAAAAAAATTTACACAATGTATATTTCAGAGGTGCTTAAAAAAAACATAAGTTTTTCAAATGTGCCAGTTTAAAATATATCTTATGGATAGAAATACACATGTATCAGTAACTATCTGTAAGATGATTTTCATTTCATAAGAAAATGATTTTTTGTCACTCACCATCATCTTCATTTGCTGCTACTTCATGAAACAGATCATCTATCTCTGTATCTATATTTACATCACTGGTTCTGTCAAAATAATTCATAGTTTGATCATGTGTGCATTCAAATTACATATACTTGAATTACAATAAATACACTGATAGAAGATAAAAAATCAGACAAAACAGCAGTTGTAAATGCAATCTAGCTTTAGACAGTTGTGTATTGTAATACTGTGAGACTGAATACAAAGCATGGGGATGAATGAGTCCTTGGGTATGAACCCAAAACTAAATATTCTGGCAAGTAGGATGATTTTATACAATACTTCTGCTTTTAAAATTCAGGTAAATTATCTACTATCTTCTGTTATCTATTTTCAAAGTGAAACATAGGTAATCAACAATTACAAAGTTCACTGATCACCTAACTGCAAACGTTGATGTAGACAGGGACTTCATTGAGGCAAACTAAAGATTCTCCCAAAGTTGCAGTGGGAAAATCTACATGTCTGACATATATATCCTTATCAGGCTTTTTTTCAATAAAACAAAACATTTTTTTATGTAGTTACATGTATTTACCAGTATTTAAATGATGGCACATAAAGGACAAGCTGTTGAAATGGCCATGATGGCACATAAAGGACAAGCTGTTGAAATGGCCATCTATAGAAAACAAATTACAGCAACTTCAGTATTTTGTCATTTATATCCACAATATTTTGATCAAAAAGTAAAAGCATGGAGGAATTTGAAATGCTCTGTGCAAGAAAATTATCCCTGCATGAAATGTTTTTCCAAAAAAACTTTCAAAAATAACTGTACACCACATGAAAATTTCCACACATACGGTAGATTAAAGTCAGTTATTTATGATTTGGGTAGAACTTGTCCTCAAGTTGGTTCATTTAATGAAATTTCACAATGATACAATATTTGGTTATTTATCTAAATGCAATATCAAACCAAGTCACTAATTAAGAAAATATACAGGTAGGTCAAAGTCAATAAATTATTCATGATTTGGGTAGAAATTTACAACATTTTCCCAAAGGGTCCAATGTTACGCTAAGATCTGCAGTGGTAGCCATCTTAGATTTATGATCTGTACTAAAATCATACCTTTGTCTAATGACCATGTTGTTACCATGTCTAATTGATATGAAACAGGTTTCAAGAAGGACCAATTTTCAAGATTTTCCCATTGGGTCCAATGTTAATCTGTGTTCCCAAGTTGCGGCCATCTTAGATGAGATGCAAACATACTGGACATATGTTGAAATTGTAGTTCTTAACAAGCTGATCACTTTTGCTATTCAAACTCAACCTCTATCTCAAATAGTTTTGAAAAATTAATAAAAAACCTTGAACAAAGAAAAGAAAATTCAACGAAAAAAAAAAGCAAAATAACTCCTATATGGTTCATCAAAACTGTTGCTCAGGTAGATCTTGACATGCTTAACATTTTTGTAAATAAGACATAACCTCTATCACCTATCATTTTCAATGTATAACACAAATATTACATAAATTTTGTAAATTTTACAGAAAAAGGGCAATAACTGCAAAATTGGTTTTTGGATTTTTGCAGGACAGGTAGATCTTGCCATGCTGATTGATTTTATGCCATTTTGTTAGATTGTTGATATCTGTAACAATTTTCAAATTATTTGCAAAAAATAAACAATTTATCCCTATGTTCTATTTTTGGTAAAAGTGGCCACATTTTTTGGTCTACAGACTAATCGCATACACAATGTCAAAACTGCATACACTGGTGATGATTCAGGCCAAGTTTGGTTACAACTGGCCCAGCCGTTTCAGAGGAGGAGATTTTTAAAATTGTTGTGGGACAGATGAAGGATGACGGATGACACAAAGTGATGGCAAAAGGTAATATGGCTTTTTTTTGGCCACATGAGCAAAAAAGGGGGTTCCAGGCCATTTTTTACTGGTTTTTTTGTGAATTTTGCCATATTTTTGTGCATAATTGAAAGAGTTTCCAAGAAAAGGGGGTTCCTACCCAAAGAGCCCCCTCTGGATCCTACAAAAAGTATTTTACTACTTACAAAAAATACACTTTTCCTGATGACGGTAATGTTTCCATTCTGTAATCTACACCAGAATTTAAACATAAAGTTAAACATTGTTTCTGAAATTTAAAAGTTGAAAATTAGATTTTCAAAAAGCATTAAAAAATTTTTTTTTAATATTATGAAACATAATTTAAAGCAATATTTAATACTACCAGTATGTAAAAATATTTTGTTACAGTCAAAAATCAGGATTTCATCAAGATATGGGAGTATAAAATAATAGTTTAGCTGTGAAGTCAAGTATTTTGGACTACAACACTCTTATAAGCAGCTTAACATGCAATAGCTTCCATCATATGATTTCTACAAACATAGAAAACAGCCATCACCTGCTAGGCTCAACTCACTGTGAAGCATTGTTTTCATTTGTTCCATATACACAAAATTCGTTTTACAAATAAATTTGCATTAAAAAATTTCTTGTTTATTATATTTGCCACATGAGGAATAGCAACAAGATTGCTATGTGTCCCCCGCTGCTGCAGTAAAGTCGATAAAGTCCCATAAGTCATGTAAAATTTAGCGAATCAAAATGGTGGCAGGATGTGATCAAGTACATATGGTGGCAAACATTCAAACAAAATTTCAGCATAATCCATTCTGTGGTTTCTGAGGAGTTGCGCCCACAAGGTGTTCCTAAGCTGTAGCATGCATTAAGTCGATAAAGTCCCATAACTCCTGTAAAATTTGTTGCATCCACAAGACCTGTCATTGTATAACATTGTTAAACTTTTTAAGTCCAATAACCCCCACAATATTTAAAGAATCAAAATGGCGATGTGATATGATCTAGTACATATGGCAACTAACAATGTTGTAAAATTAGAATGAATTTGAACTAGCAGTTTCTGATGAGTTGCGTCCACAATTTTACCATTGTATAACAATGTGGAAATAATCAAAGTCCCATAACTCCCACAAAATTTGTTGAATCAAAATGGTGAAATGATATAATCTAGTACTAATGGTGACTAACAATCCTGTAAAATTTGAATGAATTCTGACCAGCGGTTTCTGAGGAGTAACGCCCCCAAAAAAGTGACATACGGACACATGGACGCATGGACGTAGACCATTACTATGTCCCTCCGTCATGTTGCGGCAGGTTATAATAAATCACTACCATTCTTACTAACAGAGTCATTCATGCATAAAATTAGGTAATAGACAGCTTCTTATGGATGCATTTCTGAGGGTCATGTCAGTAGGCACACTCTAACCAATCAACCTAACCAAGTCATTCATTTGTAAAACTTAAGTCACAGACACCTTACGTAGCATGCATAGTAGCTGTCATCCTAAAATGCATCATGCATAAAAATATGGTTGATAAGGGACATGTCAGTAAGAAGTAAGGACTTCAACTATTTTTTACCGAGGTGCTCTAGAAAATGTAAGACACAAACATCAGTCAAAACATGCATTGCAGATATCATCACAAAATGCATCATGCATTCCAATATGGCTGATGTGGGATGGGAGACAGACATCGATGTTGGAGCAGACGCTAGGGGTATTATATAAGTGATCCTCACTTCATGAGGTGATCTAAATAGGTACCAATAAATGCTCCAAAATGTCACATGATAAATCAGAGGAAAAGTCTAAAATAATACTCTGTGTTTTAAAGCTGCACAGTTAGAATTAAAAAGTGACATACATGTACACAGGTTCTCCATAAAATCTTGGCACTAATCATAAAGAATTATGGTCGTGTTTGATAACAAAGAGACCTGAATCGGATTTGTTAACCGAGATACTTCTTTATAAGAATCCGAAACTGGATTTTGTGAAACCGCGAATCCTGCTCAGTTTCTCAGATTCAAGATGGTTGAGAATGTTGGGGAAACTCCATCGTAAGTGATTACCAATTATATATCGTATAATCGAACAAAAGCAATTTGTTTTTAAAAGTTTAGGAAGAATATTGTATAAAGTGAAATTAAGTGACAAATTTTAAGTTGTATCAATTTCCATTTTTAGGAATGAAATCTGGATTGTTTCAGCATTTGATTTTTGTTATGAAATCCGGATTTAGTTTCAGCATTTGATTTCAGCAGATAGAATTTGAAAACCGGATCCAGTTTTGTTGTAATCAAAAAGACCTAACATACTTTTATCCATAAACTGGTTTTATTCCACCACATATAATCTTGCCTGTATCAGTTAAAGGACCAACTGCATTCTTGTTTCTTTGGGCTTGTCATATGTTAAATTTTTGGTTTATAATGTTGACCACTTTTTGACATGAAGTTGTTTACTGTATATTCTGTCATTGCTGACTTTTTTTAATTCTAGAATTATAGTTTCTAAATCTGCTTAATTTACATTCCATGCGAAATTCAGGGACAGACAGGGTTGGATACACCTTATAGTCGGACACATTCACTCCATGTCTTTTACATACAAATTCATCAGCTCAAGTTGTTTATTTACTTACTTTTAATTTATCAATAAATGGAACAAAGTTTCCTCTCTGTAAACCATTTTTGTATAAATCTGAATTGAGAAAAATAAACATGTAAATATATGGCAATTGTTTGTAAATTACTGGAATATAACCTATTATATTTTAACTATAGCTTGGTGAGCTAAAACCTTCGCTCAACCTCTAACTCTATATTACATTGCATCATGAAATGTAATGGGGATTTCAACAGTTAATTCTTACATTTAAAATTGTTAATAGCCAATCTAAATCAATCTATTAAAGCTGTAATTAGAAATAAATTAATCTTGTTCATAACTTTTGAAAACAGCCTTCCTCAAAAAAAAAAAAAAAAAAAAAAACCTAGAGAGACTAAATGCCCCCGCTGCCATCATCCAAGTTTTTCCCCATGTATTTATATTCCAGTTTTAAATAAAATTTGTCTACTCTGTTTGTGTCTGTAAGACACATATGATGCCCCCTCAGTTGGATATAAAACATGGACATCCAATTTCTAAGCACTTGATATAACTGTGACTTTAATACTATGGGAGGTTTTGTCCGTAGCAGCAGCCCCAGAACACACATTTTGATAAAATGGCAAAGTTCAACTACCCCTCAAAATCACAAATTTTGGCAAAAATCTAAACCATGACAATATGCACATTAATCACTGTGCAAAGTAAAATAACTGTAGCATTTATATTGTGGGAGGAGCAATCCCAAACAACAGGTCCAGAACACACATTTCGATAAAATGGCCAAATTCAACTACCCCTCAAAATCACAATTTTTGGCCAAAATCTTAACCATAACAATATGCACATCTGCAATCCATGCCTAATCACTTTTCAATGTAAAATAAATGTAACTTTAATATAGTGGGAGGAGTTATCCAGAATAACATGTCAAGAACACACATTTCGATAAAATGGCCATGTTCAACTACCCCTCAAAATCACAAATTTTGGCCAAAATCTAAACCATGACAATATGCACATCTTCAATCTATGCCTAATCACTGTGCAAAGTAAAATAAATGTAGCATTTATATTGTGGGAGGAGTTATCCGGAATAAAAATTACAGAATACACATTTCAATAAAATGGCCAAGTTCAACTACCCCTCAATATCACAATTTTTGGCCAAAATCTAAGCCATAACAATATGCACATCTGCAATCCATGCCTAATCACTTTTCAATGTAAAATAAATGTAACTTTAATATAGTGGGAGGAGTAATCCAGAATAACAGGTCAAGAACACACATTTCGATAAAATGGCCATGTTCAACTACCCCTCAAAATCACAAATTTTGGCCAAAATCTAAACCATGACAATATGCAGATCTTCAATCCATGCCTTATCACTGTGCAATGTAAAATAAATGTAGCATTAATATTGTGGGAGGAGTTCATATCAGAGATGGGACGGATGGACAGAATTACGGAGACAGACGGACAGAATTACGGACAGACGGACGGACAGAGGTTAAACAATATGCCCCCAACTTGTCGTCGTGAAGGCATAAAAACCTTAATTTTGCTATTTGATGTATGAAAGCTGAAAAATATGACAAGATTTTATTTCAGAATCTTCTAAAATATATTGGTATGGAGAAAATGCTTTTACAATATCTGAAATTTTATACATGTATCATACTAAAATAGGATCTGTTCGATAATGTGATACATTATAATAACATCACCATCGGTTTGTCGGTTGTGACCGCATTGTTATAACTTACCATCTGGTGGGCGGCTAGACGTGGCTACAACATTACATCTTACCATCTGGTGGTCGGTTAGACGTGGCTACAACGTTACAACTTACCATCTGGTGGTCGGTTAGACGTGGCTACAACATTACAACTTACCATCTGGTGGTC